>JABJVR010002846.1:0-16735 GCA_025773905.1 Chitala chitala
ATTATTATTGAATGAATGAATATTGTCATCACACACAGTACAATTACATTTAGTGTGGCTTATTCTCCGGTTGAGAAAAATAAAATAAAAATAACGCAAGATAAAACAACGCCACTAACAGGATAAACAAAAGCGATATTATAAAACAGCAGCAATTGTTTCATTTTCTGTTCATCTTCAACTCCTTGAATTTTGGTCCAAATGCTCAGTGTTCCTGGGGGGCACAGTTCTGGGGTCACTGTTTCTCAGTGTTTCTCAGTGTACACTATTTGTTCTTATTGTTCTGAACCATTTGCCGGATGCAGTGGGTGAAACGGAGCGACCAGGTTGTGTACAGTCTCAGTATTACTGTTATAGCTGTTAATCTTGACATAGTGATTTTTTGTGAATGTTTGTTGTGGACATCAACTTACCCAGATTCTGTAACAAAAGTGATCATGTTGTTAAATATAACTTTCTTGTGATGTTATTATTCAATTTATATAAATTATTTTAAAAATTAATTGAAAATTAAAAGTCTGTAAAAAGAGGAAATGTCCATGTGTGTCTAGCTACAGGGTAAACAACAGACCATATTTTTCATTTTGCGTACAGTATACATGTGCAAGCCTACATGCTTTGTTTGAACTCCAGTGATATCATGACCTAATCACTGTTCTGACTTTTTTTAGTCATCGTCGAGGCGACTGGGCCTTTGCTGTGCGAACTGTCAGACAAGCAGCACTACGTTATGGCGCAGGAACGCAGAAGGAGAACCAGTGTGTAACGCCTGTGGCCTGTACACCAAGCTGCATGGGGCAAGCACTCCACTGCTCTTACTTCTACCTTACGTCGTGAAATACGGGATTACAACAATGTTACAAGCAAGACTTAACTATGAATACAATTATAGTAAATTGAATGCAAATACTTCAGTGCCTTTTCTACTGCTGCTGCTTGCATAGCTTTTCTTCAAAACCTTTATTTGTACAGTTTAAATCAACAGCACTAATTTTGTTAACGTGTGACTGTTTAATAAGTGTGTATAATGTAGACTATCTTAAATTATTATATTTACAGTATCCCGTTCCTCATTTTTAGGTTCATAACAATAATGAATGTAAAAAAAAATTTATAAATACTATGACTTATATGAAGGGAAGTATGCAACTGAAATAAATTCTGGGGAAATTATTCCTACAACTTGCCAAAATGGATAAAATGATAGATTTAACAGTAATTAATTAACATGAGAGATTTAATAATAATTAATAAATGAATATTGAAAGTTGACTGAATGAAATACAATACAATACAATAAATTGCACAAAGTAAGAACAATGACTATATAAAAAACACTTGTACACACTTGGTTTCCATTTGTGGAATGTCATGTAATTAGCATGTTGCTTTGGTCATCGTTACAAACCTGTTTAATGCTGAGGTCAGATATGGCTGCAGTATGATTTCTTTTTAGTTATGCTCAACATTTTTGTGCCAAACTGCAGTCAAGTATTATAGTTGTACGCTCCACAAAGTGGTTCCTTCATTAGTAATGACTAATAGCTTATATATATATATATATTGTCAGTCTTTTTTTTTCTTAACTGGTGAGTTAAATAAACATAAACCCAGAGGTATCAAATATGTATGGCCTGTGTAATATTTGAAAGTGTTTTATGATACCTACATTCAATCACTGAATCAATTCTAGTTTCTTAAATGTTTCATCTCTAAAATAACAGCTAAATTAGAAATGCCTGGGAAAGTGTCATATTCAGGCTTTTTCTAAAAACAAGCAAAGCACACCTATCCATATGTAGATATTTTCAGTCCTACAAAATCCAGAAAGAAGGCACACACATAATATTCAGGAGTTCTGCGCTATGTGGCTAAATGTGTTACCCACTGTGTCAGAGAAATGGTCTTAAATTCATAAAATTTGTCCATGCTGATTTAATTTGTGATGTCCTATAATATGTCATATAATTGTAATAAACCATATTGTTTAAGGTGCCCAGACCACTTGCCATGAAGAAAGAAGGAATTCAAACGAGAAAAAGAAAACCAAAGACCCTGAATAAAAGCAAGGAGAAAACTGGTAACTGCTCCGCATGAATAATATACAATACATAAAGGAAGTCTATAACTGACACATCATATTGAAGTTAATAGGTTTCATTTAAAATTCTGTTGCTGTTTATCTCCATAGGAACTATAATTACCATGACTCCAACCTTCACGTCATCCTCTAGTTCAGAAGAATGCTCCAAGAACAAGTCTCCACAAACAGAGGTTTGAGTCTGTTGCATTTTAGTAGTCTCAATATGCCACTTTTTAGTTTAATTTTTTCAGATTATTAGATATTTGTCCTAAAAGTAAAAAATAATCAATTGCCACAAACTGTCCAGGAGCTGTTTTAACTGAGAGAGAGTAATTACAAATTGAGGGGAGAGTGTTTATTTAAAAAGGAGAAAATAAGAACAAATGTTAAAAAACTGTTTTTCAGTTCAAGGAGTGAATGTGTGGAATGCTTGTAATGTAAGTACAAAAGAATGTGATAATATATTTAAATTGAAATAAGTGGTTAAAATGGAAATGATATGTGAATATAAAGACATGAATAGATAGTGTTGCTCTGCTTGCCAAGTAATTGAATCAGCATAATTATGTGAATAATTGAGTAAATTAAAATTTAGACAAAGGGGTAGAATAACAAGGGCTGGCTTCGACTACTGAATAATAAGTGTTGGCTTCGACTGCACCTTATTTCAGTTTCATTGTTTTCTGTTGTTGATGTATTTGATTTTCTCAAACTGAAAGTAAATTAACTAACTAACTAACTAAAAATCAGTCCAACTCTTATGTAAACAATCTTAAACTAAAGATGTGTAAAGTCATTAAATTTTGAATGAGATACTGGAAGAAGTTGTTTGAAACCAGCCACTTTAACAGGGGTGGGTAAACTTTTCAGATCCAACATAACTGTTTCTTACACTGCAATGATTGTTGAAGCAACTTGGCAACAACAACACAGAGTACATGAGTCTAATAGAATACATGTGTGTCAGCACATGGTCTTGGACTGACGCCGGTCAGTTCTTCCAGGGAGACAGGCAAGAGAACAGGTTTATAGTAGAGTCCAAAACCCTAATCATGGTCAGGTAAAAACTCTCTTCATCAATGCCAACATAAATCTTTAGGACACACACAATGTCCAAAACCAGAAGCACAAATACACTCAAAATCCAAAATCATGGTCACAGAGGGGAAAACCACTTTTTAATGTCCATATGTTAACAACAAACCAAAGAGTTATAATCCTTAATTTCATGAGGGAATACTAATTGCTTGAGAAGAGTGTGAGTGAATACTGTGTGAATATAAAGAGCCATAGTGCTGGGAAAATAAAGACACAGGTGGCTGTAACAGTGCTTTCCCAGTAGTGCACTGTAACCACGTAACACACATCACACCCTGTAAAGCACTTCCCTTCTGTACTCTTACACTACACGAATCATGCTATAAACTGTCAAATAGGCCCTGCTTAGGAGCAAGGCCATGGCAAATGTAATGGGGGTGACTCTGCTGGGGCTTAAACCAACGCAGTTACAGCCCATTCAATGTTACCAGTCCAGAGCATTAGCCTGCTGGGCCAAAGACCTTAGCTCTGTGCTTTGGGAGGTAATTAGATATGCGTGGGGTTTGTATTGTAGCAGTATCTGTAATGCCACTATACACACGTCAAAGTGGAATGTGTGGCTGGGGTGTTTCTTTGCTGTTCCACCAAGTATTTTAATTCTTCAGTGAAGTAAATTAGTTTAAGGTTTTCTTGAGTAGATGGAATCTACACAAAACTGGAACAATGAAATTGGGCTACATGCTTTTAACTGTTTTGAGGATAAAATATAGTGTAACTTTGAAGGGTCAATGTGGAACACTTTGGTGTTTTCAGACATTGCTGGTAAATTAACAGAAAGGGGTGTTTTGCATGACAAAACATTACTGGAAAAAAGTAGAATACAAGTACTAAACATATACAGTGGTGGCATAATATAACTCGCTCCTTTGGATCTAAATAAATTTTATGAACTTATGCATGAGTCCACGTCAGCAGTAACTGTTTGTCACATGTTCAAAACAACTCATGTCACAAGGCAGCCACTGTTTAGCACCCTGTTTCACCACACTCGAGCATTATCAATCAAGGTCAGACTGACTCTGGCTTGTCATTTGTCATGTAATTTGTCTCCTTTGAAGTCAACTACATTGTATTCAGGGTTAGCACCAGTGAAAGTGGAAAGCCTCTATGTCAAAATTATGAAAAAAAGGTCTATCTGCATGCCAAGTAACTAAAGTGTCAGCCAACCAAAGGAGTGCTGAAACAGAAGCAGACTCAGCAGGAATCTAAATAAACCGGTCCACTGCCTATTCATATAAATTTGTATTTATTCAGTAGTTGTAGAAATCATGATAAAAAATATTCTCATAGGTCCTTTATATCACTGGATGTTATGGTTAAAATGATTATTAATTTGAAAGAAACAAGTGGTTTAATGTGCGTAATGTTAGCTTTAGATATCGACCGGGATAGCATGCAGGTTTAACAAATCTTATTTGACTGTGTAGGCAATATTCATTAGAAGTGTAGAGTAATGGAGTACTGCTTCAGCTATTCGTATGATAGTTGAGTAAGTTTCATTCAGGGCTACTTGTAACATGCTACAATTTTAGGTTAAATAATTTTCCTTTTAATTAATTTTTCAGACTGTTTGTTAGACATTACATAAACAAAACTATTATTCATTCATTCATAAAAAAATATATCTATTGGACATGTTATTAATTTATGTTTCTGCATTGCTCAGACACAATGCTGTATATAATTCGGTAATAAAAGTGCCATAGGTTGTCTTTCACTGCTTACTTGGTGGGTTGTTCCAGTGCTTCCTATAAAGATACAGAAACTGAATATGCATTTTTCCTATGGTCAAATTTGAAATCTCTGCTTGAAGAATTCGCCTTCAAAAAAAAAAAAATCTGTATAGGGAATTTTCCTCTCTTCTTACAATATCTTATGGGGTGCCCTGAAATGCCATAAAGTGGCCATCATTTTAATCTTGTGCAAACAAGATTTTATGGGCACAAGTTGTATTTAACGAACACAAGTTATATATTGTGCAAACTATTTTTGTATGTTTATACACATTAGATAATGTGCCACTCAGTCACCAAAATGTTACAGTGAGCCCTGCTGTGAAAGTCTCTGGTTAACTGGAGAAAACTTGGGGCTCAAGCAAGCTCTCATGGACTAAGGGTGAGAAGAGTGTCCCTCTTCCTGGAGGACAACAAAAAGTGACTCAGAGGTCTTGTTGTCCCTTAGGTGATTACTAATAAAAGAGATGTTGGTGGTGTTTGACCAATCATTGGTCTAAAGTATATAGTAGGAGGTTTTATAGACTAGCAGTACACAAGTTTTTCGGAAGCAAGCTGTCATGCCCCAGTTGGGTGTCCTGTCTAGTTTTGTGTTATCTCTACCCTGCCTAGTTTTTGCCAATATATGTTTTCTGTCTTGTCTAGTTCCTGTGCTAATTCTATCTCGTCTAGTTTCTTTGCATCTATGCCCTTGTCAGTACTCATATTTTACCCTCATTTGCTTTAGACCAGAAGTGCCCACACTTTTTCAGATTGCGAGCTACTTTTAAAATGACCAGGTCAAAATGATCTACCTGTACTAAATGCTCTATACAAAAAAAAAATAATAATAAATAAATAAATAAATAAATAAATAGTCGGCACGGTGGTGTGGTGGTTAGCACTGTTGCTATGCACCTCCAGGCCTGGGGTTCTATTCCCGCCTTGGGTCTGTGTACATGGAGTTTGCATGTTTCCCTGTGCTTGGTGGGTTTTCTCTGGGTGCTCCGGTTTCCTCCCACAGTCCAAAGACATGTGGGTTAGGTTGATTTGTGTGTGTGTGTGTGCACGTGCGGCTGGTGCCCCACCCTGGGTGTCCCCTGCCCTGCACCCTATGTGCCTTGGGATGGGCTCCAGGCTTCCCTGCAACCATCACCAGGACTAAGTGGTTAAGATAATGGATATATATATATATATGTGTATGTTCAAGTAGTGTGGTAATGTCTGAATACTACTTTGTTAGGTGAGCACACTATATAGTCCACTAGTTTTAATACCCTATAAAGTAACTAGGGATTGAATGAGTAGGGAGTGCTTTCAGACACAGCCATTGATTCTTTGTTTCAATGTTATAGGACTACTGTTTGGTGTAGGTTTTCACATATGGTTGTTGGTTGCCAACTGTATGGTGGAGTCTACATGCCTAGCTCTTGTCCTTGTACCCTGAGTTTTGTCCGTCGTATTGTGCCGCCCTGGTTACTCTTATCTTCAGGTGCTTTGTTCCTTAGTCCCGGGTTACCCTGGGTTCCCTTGCTTTATCTTCCAACCTGTTATTTTTCAAGTAGTGTTTTGGATTTCTGTTTAGCTTCAGTTTGTACATTTTGTTTTTGTGTTTCGGCACTTGGACCTACCTTTACACAGGACACAGTGAAACAAAACAAAGTTCCCCCAGGACACCAGGTGACACATGTAGCAGTGCTGACCAGACACAGTTCAATGCAAGGTGCAGGGTTGACCGTGCTGTGTGTGATAATGCTAAATGTGCAGCAGTGCTGCGTTGGTGTGTGTGTGAGAGATCAGCCCAGCCCCTGAGAATTGAGCAGTCCTATTGCTTAGGAAAAGATGCTGTTACACAGTCTGGCTGTGAGGGCCCAGATACTCCAGTACCTTTTGCCAGACAGCAGCAGAGTAAGAGAGTTATGAGATAACAGTCTTGCTAATTCAGTCAGAATCACATGTTATAAACAAATTGAATACCAGGAAAACATTAAGCCATGTGCAGCATGTTTGGAGTCATGGTGTATAGTACAATTCAGTTCCAACTATTACATTTAATTGCACATCATGAAGTTCAGTAATGTGTTTTTCAGTGCCATACTAGCTCTATGGCAAAGAAACTCCTTTCAGCTTGACCAGTTTTGAGTAATTATTTTGAAGACATTGTTTTTTTTCCTCTCAAGATCAAAGAAAGAACAAAACATCACTGATTGTGGTCCACCTGTTTGCTGTGTTTTAGGTCACATCTTCAGATATTCTGGACAGTGAGGAGGGCGTCATCTCAACAGGGTCCACTGTGACCGGCCCAATACAGGAGACCCTCCTTTCTGGAATCAATTTCATTCCCAATGCAGAGCTTCCAGTGGCAGTCCGAGGGGAGATGTGGTGCACGGAAGCCCTGGCTTAGATTTCCAGATAAGAGATTATAAATCTGTGCTGAGACCTTGTGCCACACTGGTGTCCCATCTGTACTTTCTTTGTGCTTAACTCAGCAGGCAGCTCTTCTTGTCTCTGTTATTTTGCTCCAAATCTTGCTTTTTTAGCTCAGGATTTGGCAAGAATAAAAGATGTTAATTCATGTACCAAAGAATATATATTTATACATGTTAATTTTAAAACAATATTTTCTCCAAAAGACAAAAATTGTATTATCTGAAGTTGAATGGAAAATGTGCTGGGTTGTTTTACTGGATTATTTTTAATGTGCTGGAAGTTCTTAGTCATACACATTTTTAAATGGATTGAAATGGTTTTATTCTAAGACATAGTGTAAATCTATAAATTATTTTTTTAACTAAAAAAAACTGGGATCCAATACTATTTTAGCCAAAGTTGTTTGGTGCTAGTCTGTCTAAGATGAAACTAATATTTTTCCAAAAATTGTACTTTTCAAATGCCTGCAGCTAAAAGCAAAACAGTATAATATTCACTTATTTAAGAAAAAAATATTTATTTTTTACATAAACCAGGTCAGTTTAGTAAAATGTAATCTTGTGTTTTAATGTATTGTTATGATTTCTTCTACAGTATGTGTAATTAATAATTTTTTGATGAATCTGACATGTTGGAATTAGCATAGAGATTATTATCATAAATGATATTTAATGGTGATTTACAGGGTATCCCATCTACAAATGCATTTTTATGTGCAACAATCTAACAGACAATGTAATAGTAAACAGGGTTAATTTACTAGCATTATAACAAGCTGTTGTTTGAACTGACACGTTTTTTGAGGGTATTAGACAAACAAGCCCAGTCGAACAAATTACACCCAGGAGTGATTGTGAGATAGAAAAGAAACGTTGTGACAATAATTTCTCAACATTACAGGAACTACCTAACACAGGATTAAATGTTCAAGAACAGTTGTCATATTTTGAAGACATAATTTGTAATATGGATCTATGCATGTTTGTAGAATATTGTTATTGGAAGTGCCTTTGCCTTAGTTTGACTACATACAAAATAATAAGAACTTCATAAAACACTTTCAACTAGGTAAATTTTGTTTTTTTTTTCCTTTAATAAATTACTTTTTGGGTTGTTTGAGGTACTTTTACCTAACTGTGAACTTTAGTGCTGTCATTATTCTACACAGCAAAACATAAAAAAATAGAAATAAAAATGGCTTAAAAATAGTAAAAACAGCAAACTCCATCCTGATAGCCTCAGGAAGAAAGGACCTGCTATAACACTCCTTCACACACTTGGGGTGAAGCAGCCTGTCACTGAAGGAGCTGCCCAGGGCTGTCAGAGTCTCATGCATGGGGTGGGAGTTCTCCAGCAGGGATGCTAGCTTGGCTAACATCCTCCTGTCACCCACCACCTGCACTTGTCAAAATGTGTAAAATCTGCTTTCTACAGTAGTCAGTCTTAAATTATGCAGTACTATTTGCAAACCTTGTGCATTAGTGGTATCTAAAAATAAATTTTTCGTTTTGCTTATTACTCATAGAGGAACTGATAAACTTGTGGTCTCTGCAAATTTTCAGTGCAATCTCAATATTCAGTACTGTGCAAAGGCTTTAGGCAGGTGAGAAAAATGTTGTAAAGTAATAATGCTTTCAAAAATACAAGTGTTAGTTTATTTTTATCAGTTAACAAAATGGAAAGTAAATGAACAGAAGAGAGATCCAAATCAAATCGGTATTTGGTGTGACCACCCTTTGCCTGCCAAATAGCATCAATTCTTCTAGGTACACTTTCACACAGTTTTTGAAGGAACTCAACAGGCAGGTTGTTCCAAACATCTTGGAGAAATAACCACAAATCTTCTGTGGATGTAGGCTGCCTCAAATTCTTCAGTCTCTTCATGTAATCGCAGACAGACCTGATGATGATGAGATCAGGGCTCTGTGGGGGCCAGAGCATCACTTCCAGGATTCCTTGTTCTTCTCTACGCTGAAGATAGTTCTTAATGACATTGGCTGTATGTTTGGGGTTGTTGTCCTGCTGCAGAACAAAAATGGGGCCAATCAGGCACCTCCCTGGTGGTACTGCATGATGGACAAACATCTGCCTGTAATTCTCAGCATTGAGGACACCATTGATCCTGACCAAATCTCTAACTCCATTTGCACAAATGCAGCCCCAAATTTGCAAGGAACCTCCACCATGCTTCACTGTTGTCTGCAGACACTCATTACTGTATCACTCTCCAACCCTTCAGCGAACAAACTGCCTTCTACTACAACCAAATATTTCAAATTTTGACTCATCAATCCAGAGAACCTGCTGCCATTTTTATGCACCCCAGTTCCTATGTTTTCATGCATAGTTGAGTCGCTTAGTCTTTCCATGTCATGGCTATTTGCCCATAATTCTTCCATGAAGACCACTTCTGACCAGACTTCTCTGGACAGTAGATGGGAGTACCTGGGTCCCTCTGGTTTCCGCCAGTTCTTTGCTGATGGCACTGCTGGACATCTTCTGTTGTCGAAGGGAAGTAAGCATGATGTGTCTTTCATCTGCTGCATTAAGTTTCCTCAGCCGACCTCTCCGTCTATAGTCCTCAACAGTGATTCTTCAAAAGAGCTTGGACAGCACATCTTAAAACAAATGGAAAGTCACACCAAATATTCATTTGATTTACATTTTTCTTCTGTTCGCTCACTTTACATTTTGTAAATTTATAAAAATAAACAAGTAAAATATATATTTTTGAAAGCATTCTTACTTTGCAGCATTTTTTCACACCTGCCTAAAACATTTGCACAGTACTGTACATCATGAATGTTTTCCATGTTCTAAACTTCTTATGTTCTCTAGAAATGTTGTTCATGAATATGTTTTTGTTCAGATTTGGAAACTATTACTTCATAACATATTGTAGCGACCATCAGCAGGTCAGCTGCATTAAAGACGTCACCTCCAGGGGTAGAAAGACGTGATAAGAGCTGAAGCCTTGAGTCTTTGGCTCAGTGGGCTAACCCCTTGTCTTTGGTGCAGGTGACACAAGTTTGAGTCCCACCTGTTCCCTCGGTCCGTTATAATATCAATATAGCCCCTACTGTCAAAGACGTTTTCTTAATTTTTCTCAATGGCATGCTTGTTTGCTGGTATTGCTGTGGTTTATCAATACATTATATAAATATATCATCTTTATTACTAGAACTGGCTTTAATGAACTAACTGAATGACTGAATGAAGTGCAATATTTTTTCATGTGCTATAAACCATGACAACTGCTTATATTCAACCCACAGTTTGAAAAATACAATGGATATCCTAAAACTCTTAAACTTGGAGATATGTGTTATCAAATGGAGAGGCTGAAAATAATGGGAGTGTGGGACATGTTACATACTTGCTTTTCCAATAACCTCACAACCTCATAGTGACATCATGCTGTTCATGATATCAAAGTAATTATGCAGTTTTACTGCCACTTAATAGCAGTAACTGTAAACAGTATGCTTGTTAGTTGTCTCAGTGGTTAGCACTGTTACCTTGCACCTCTAAGGTTGGGGGTTTGAATCTGTGCTGTGTGTGAAGGAGGTTGCATGTTCTCCCTGTGCTTCTTGGGATTCCTCCAGGTATTCTGGTTTCTTTCTATAATCCAAAGATGTGTCGTAGCCTGACTGGTGCTTCCACATTGCCAGTAGTGTGTGTTTGTGCCACGTGCTGTGCTGTGCTGGTGCCTTGTTCAGGGCATCCCCTAAGCTACCTGAGACTCTGCATAGCATAAGTGGTGTTGACAATGGAGGATGTGAGTGGATGTTGTTATTAGGGATATGTTACGGGAACTGCCTTTAAGTAAACTGAATTTACCATAAGTGAAGCAGCTGAGTGGTTAATATGATTTTAAGTATCACTTAAAAATTTATTGTTGCACAGTTGTAGTTACTGTTTTTTTTGAGATTGATGAGTACCCAGGATTGGGTTATTTCTTAGGCCTCGTGTAAACTGAACATACTTCGAAAGCCCAACATTACACAAGTATGTGCAGTTGCAAGAGACGTGACTGCAAGCCTCTCATGACCAAACTCTGCCTGGAATGGAGCTGCCTCCCCTCCTGCATGACTTATTGACTCGTTATTGTTCTTCCCTGAGCCAAATTGAACCTTACAGTTTTATGCCATTTATTTAAAACTGTACTAAAACTGATATATTTATTTCTGCTAAAGTACTCGCTTACCTTGATCCCTGCTGAGGCACTATACAAGAGCATTTTGTAAATGAAAACTCTTGAACACTCTTGCAGTCCACATAAAGATAATAAAAGTGTAACACTGACAAAGGGGTAAGCTTGACCTCGGGTTCACCCTACAGCCTGTGACCTTCTCATAGACATGCGCACGCATGCCTCTTCATTACCAGAACATCACATAAATTGTTCCGGCTATTCTCCCACTTGTGGTAACTTTTTAACAGTCTCAGTGATGTGTGGACTGAATCTGTTCCCTTGCTGAGGCAATTACAGTAAACAGCTTACATTATAAACATTCAAAATTCATCAGCTGCTTGCACTAACTATTTATGCCATACAGATTGAGTTTCAAAAGTAGGTAGTACTAATATTGAAAAAAGAAAAAAAAACATACATAATTACTTACATTCTGCAGATGGCCTGTTTGCTTAACAAGATACACCAATCAGCCATAACATTATGGCCAGTGACAGGTGATGTGAATAACATTGGTTATCTCATTACAATAGCACCTGGAAACAGGTGGAATATATTAGGCTGCATGTGCATTGAATCTTAATGCAGGACCATTTTGTCCCTGAATCTAATGTGTTGGAAGCATTAAAATAGACAAATGTTTCCTGACTTGGACAAATGGTGATGGCTAGACAACTGGGTCAGAGTAACTCCAAAACTGCAGCTCTTGTGGGATGTTCCCAGTCTGTAGTGGTCAGGACCTACCAAATATGGTCCAAAGAAGGAAGACTGGTGAACTGGCAGTAGAGTCATGGGTGGCCAAGGCTCACTGATGCACGTGGGGAACGAAGGCTGGCCTGTGTAGTCTGATCTAGTAAGAGAGCTACTGTAGCTCAAATTGCTGAAAAAGATAATGCTGGTCCTAATAGACAGGTGTGAGAACACACAGTGCATCGCAGTTTGATGTATATGTGGCTGTATAGCCACACACCAGTCAGGGTGCCCATGCTGACCCATTCCCACTGGCTAAAGCTCCTACAGTGGGCACGTGAGCATCAGAACTGGACCATGGAGCAACAGAAGAAGGTGGCCTGGTCTGATAATCACATTTTCTTTTACATCATGTGGATGGTCGGGTGCGTGTGCAATGCTTAATGGGGCAAAAGATAGCAGCAGGATGCACTATGGGAAGAAGGCAAGCTGGTGGAGGAAGTGTTATTCTATGGGCAATGTTCTGCTGGGAAACCTTGGGTCCTGCCATTCTTGTGGATGTAACTTTGACGTGTACCACCTACTTAAACACAGTTCCTGACCAACTATACCCCTCCATAGAAATGGTGTTCCCTGATGGCAGTGGCCTCTTTCAGCAGGATAATGTGCCCTGCCACACTGTAAAAATGGTTCAAGAATGGTTTGAGGAACACAACAATGAGTTTGGGGTGTTGATTTGGCCTCCAAATTCTCCAGAACTCAATCCAATTGAGTATCTGCGGGATATGCTGGAAAAACAAGTCCAATCCACGAAAACCCCACCTCACTACTGGTGGCTTGGTGCCAAATACCACAGCATACCTTCAGAGGTTTAGTGGCGTCCAAGCCTCAATGGGTCAAGGCTGTTTGGGTGGCAAAGAGGGGACCTACTCAATATTAGGTCATAATGTTCTGGCTATTTGGTGTATGTGTTAATAATAACACAAAAGGTTATGATCCCCACCCCCAAAAAACAAAACCCGGACAAGAACAGGGGCTCAAGAGAGCCAAAGATACATATGAAACAAAGCATGGAACTAAGGACAAATCTTGACTTAAACTGAAAACTTAAATAAAAAACAGCAAGGTATAAAAAATTGAATAAATGGGGATTTAAACAGGAAACCCAAGTCAATAAAAAATCTGAAACACATCAAACAACTGGCTCATGCAACAAAGGAAACTGCAAAGAGAGGAATTAATCTGCAGAGCAACATTGTTTATTTGCTCAGAACAGAGAATCCAAATAATAAAATCAGGGAACACAGTCAACGACCAGGCAAGAGGTCCAAGGTCCAGGGAAGGCATTCCAAGATGGAAGCACAACACTGCAGAAGCACGGGATGTTGGGCCTGGGCAGGGAGGAGGGCAAAGGAGACCAAGGATACTGAACTGGAAGACATAACAAGGGATACATGTACTGCTCAGCAATAGTCATTAGGTGAACAATAATACTTCTCAGTGTTTCACTGGACAGTGGGTGCCCATCCAAAACTGCTCAAGATTTGATTTAATGACAACAGGTGAAGGGTATGAACTGATCAAGATGAGCTTGTTCTTGGAAGCCTTGGAATGCTATGTTCGGAGGCTCTTCCTTTGGTGACCATGACAATTCACACATTAAAAACCCATTGTTAAATACCTTCAAAGTTAAATGCAAGGCTACCTCATTACTGTTTCATCTCAAATCTTTGGTACCGACTGAGGATTTGTGATAAGTACAAATATAGGCAACATGGGTTCTAGTTTCTTATTTCATGAGGCAAAGAAAAGTTGTTGTCAAATTTTGGCTGCTCCTGTGGGAAGTCACCACAGGAGGTTTACTGGCATCCAGTTAACAATCCTGATGCAACCCTCCCATTTTATCTTATCCAGAGTTGGGACCAGTGCTGGATACACACCAAATTGTAGAGCCCTAGCGGCTGAGATTTGAAACTCCAGCTTCAGAGGTACAAGGCAATGGCAGTAAGCACTGAGCCACCATGCAATGGGCTTACACAGTGGTGGTGGGTGAGGGAGGGGGGCTGTGAGTAACTTCTTTAAGAAATTGTTTTAAAAAGTTGTACAGAATCTGTAACCAGTGTACTCAAAACAGTCAAGTGTTTTGTAGAAAGAGGCACTCAAGGACGACCAAAAAAGAAAGTGGATGTGTGAACATTTAGTTAATATGACCAATGTTTATTTCCGACCCAAAGAATACGTTCATCCACGTTGCATGTCTGCAAAACCAGAAATTATCATTCATTCATTCATTTTTCAAACCGCCTAATCCAGTGAAGGGTCACGGGGAGCCTGGAGCCCAACCCAGGAGACATAGGGCGCAGGGCAGGGGACCCCGAGGGCAAGGCGCCAACCCACCGCAGAACCAGCAATTAATCACTTCTAAAATAGAAGTTTGGGTGAATGCTTCTAGAAGTACTGATGTTTCAATATTATCTGTTCAAAACCATTGTATGAATGTGAAATAAGTGGATATATTTCTGGAAAAAAGAGTGTACAATTGGTGATTGCCTGGGTCCCAAAATTGCACTTCCAAGAAATGAAAGTGTCTAATGGACAGTGTCAGGTTTTAAATTATTTGAGAACATTCACATACTGTTTGTAAGACTCAATAGGAAAGAGCCAAGGAGAGACACCTAGTTATGCAGTCATTTGTTTATTGGCAAGATTAATATAAAGACAACTCAGAACTTTGCAGGAACCCCACAGTGAAAAGAGAACCTTGAATCTTAAATTGAATACCTCTCTTGGTCAGTTTCCAGACCTCAATTGTACGTTGGACGTTGTATAGGACAAACTGGAAAGGAATCCAAGATCACGAATTACAAAATAAACAAATACTCCAGAAAGTGTTTTCAAAGTTTTGAGTTTTATTGTAGACCCACCTAAATTTAATCCCAAAATGTCATCCCAAATTAACAATTAAAATGTAATTACACAGGTTTCATTGACAGTACCTGTATAAAAACATAGACCGCACAAAGACTTCTAAAGCTGCAATTATGTGAAGCTAAAAAGTAAATAACTCTTGGATTGTAAAATGTGACTAGTAATTTTTCTTTTATTTTTGAATAGTTCTTGGCCAAATAAAAAATGGTTTATTGCAAGGTCAAAAGGTTTCTAAAATAGAAATTCTTCATCACTCAGCATCATAAATTTTGTCTAGAAATTCTAAAAAGTGAAACTTTGCTGTAAAGCTTCTTAATGAGGTCAGATCAAGGCCAGGTATCTATTCTCAGTTTTAGCTCAAATATTAAACTTATCCAAGGAGTTTTGAATGAAATACTACACTTTTGTCTACAGGAAGGTATATGCAGCAAAACACGTCAGGCACATATCTGCTATAACGCAGGAGCCCTAAAGGAACACCATTTCTCAACTGAAAGAGATGCTTTATTATTCAGTTAGCTAAAATACATGAACAATATAGCTGGAAATTATTTTGGAAATAGAAGTTGAGTACTGTAGACAAGAGTAAAATAATTCTAAAACTGAATTAATCCACTTCCTATGCTTTAGTGCAAAATAAAAAAAAAAACTTATGTGTGTGTAATATATATATATATAAAACCAATCCAGTGGCTTGGTGACTCAATGGGTAAAACATCAGGCTGGGAAATCTCCTGGTTCAAATCCAAGCCCAGTTACCAACTGTGTCCTTGACTAAGACACTTAAATGCTAGCTCCCTGGGTGCTGCATGTAGCTGCCTCTGTGCAACCCCCCCCCCCCCCCATTCAGGAGGATGGGTTAAATGCACAGGACCAATTTTGCTGTTCTGTATATGTGAAATTTTGTAAGTTGATTTGGATAAATTAATAGATGTAAATGAACCTAAGTTTGCATTTTTTGCATATAGTTATACAAAAATAGTCAAAAGCCATGAAGTAGAGAGAGTGTACAGTTTTGAGACTGAGAGCCTTTCAGAAAGCATCTTTCAGTGGTTTCGATAATGTTATCTGAAATATTTAATGAAGTGGAATTACTCAATTTCAGCTTGAAGCAAACTTTGAACTTGTTTGCAAAAAAGTGAGTTGTTCACATTTCACACAACTGTACAGTTATGGACTCTGTTTAAACAGTGTTTAAATTTTATTTACAATTATTATTAGGTGTATATACAATCTCTTCTATTTTAACCACCCTTATATAGTATAATCTAGGGTCAGGTCACGGGGGTACCAGTTTTAGCAGACATGGCCACACTTCCCTCTCTCCACGACACCTCCCCATGAGGCGTCCCCAGGCCAGTTGGGAGACGTAGTCCTTCCAACGTGTCTTGGGTCTTCCCCGGGTTCTCCTCCTGGGATTCATTGTCCGAGGATTGGGACACCAAAGCATCCTCCCAGGACTGCCACCCAATCCACAATGCACTGGCCCCTTATGCTCCTTCCTGTGGGTTTCTTATTTGTTTCCATACTAACCATAAGATAGAAATTACACAAAAAGAAAGTCTATTCTGTTGTGTGTGTGTGTGTGTGTGTGTGTGT
>JABJVR010002847.1:0-16735 GCA_025773905.1 Chitala chitala
CTTACAGTTAAGACTATTGAGCACAGTCTTTATCCACGTTACAGCATTACTCTTACAGTTAAGACTATTGAGCACAGCCTTTATCCACAATACAGCATTACTCTTACAGTTAAGACTATTGAGCACAGTCTTTATCCACGTTACAGCATTACTCTTACAGTTAAGACTATTGAGCACAGCCTTTATCCACAATACAGCATTACTCTTACAGTTAAATCTGTGTGTGGATCCACTCTGTGCTCAACTCTTCATACTAATAATTGGGGTAGAGGCTCAAATATTGACCTAGATTTAGGTTTTTGTGAACCAGATTTTCGTGTTTACTTTGCATGGTTACTCACCTCCATGTAACTTTGTAACCCTTCGGTTCATGCTGTTGTTTTTTTGTATTTCTCAGTCGACTGATTTATCCAGGTTTTGTGACCTTTGCAATTGCCACTTTGACGTTCCCCCCAGGTTTTGGGCAGTTCATGGCTGGAGAGGTTAGACTTCTTTGTTTTCTATAATCAACAAAGTTGACTTGAGTTTATCTCTGTACATCGTCCATTATAGGGCTGCCACAGTGTGCATTAAAATGTTCTTTAGGGTTTAATGAATCTCTAATTGAGCATCTAAAATACCATAGAATTTCCTCACTTCTTTATGTTGCACATATTATGTTTACAGGAAACACACAATCCACTGCATTTTAAGCTCTTACACAGCAGTAGTATTGACAGGTTGCCTTCATGGTGTCAATAAACAGAACATGTACAGTGGGGAAAATTGTAAGATAGTATCATGAATTACAAAATCAGTGGTTGGCAATCTGCTAAAAATGTATTTATTTATTTTTAATTTAATTAAATTAATTAACCACTTTTCTCTTACTGTTGTGTGGTTTGGAGGTGGGGAGAGGTGTGAATAGCCAATGGTGCACTTGGACTTTTGGGGAGGGGTGTAATTAGCCAAGGTGTCACCTGGACCAGGTGTGAATAGTTACTACATATAAATGAGGACTCATGTATATTCACTTAAAAATAAGCCACTGTTGAAAAAAGTTAGTGATGGCAGTAACTTTTTTTTAATGTATTTATTCTTCAGATGAGCACATTCCTCTTACCATTGATTAGTTTGAATTTTAACTATATTTATGCACATTTTCCAGATTGGATCTTCTAATCAATTTATAAGATGCACATGAGTTTGTTTACAACCTACACACAAACTGAGTTACAATGAAACAGACAGAATTCCCCAGTCACTAAGTGCCATCATCAACTCTTATACCTCAGGGGATTAAGTGTGCCTACAAGGCTAAATGCTAAGTGTGGCTACAACGCTAAGCGCTAAGTGTGGCTACAACGCTAAGCGCTAAGTGTGGCTACAAGGCTAAGCGCTAAGTGTGCCTACAACGCTAAGCGCTAAGTGTGGCTACAAGGCTAAGCGCTAAGTGTGGCTACAAGGCTAAGCGCTAAGTGTGCCTACAATGCTAAATAAATGACCTTAGGTCTCACCCACAAAGTTCCCCCAAACAGTCTCCTCCTGTCTCCCCAATGCTTCACAGGACACATTTCCAGCTATCACTTGTTCCCCTAATCTGTATTGTGTAAAGTTCACATTTGAACTCATGTGACTTAAAAAAAACTGTACAATGCCCACTACTCATGTTTCTTGACCAAAGTAAATCTCCATTTCTTATTTGTGAGCTTCATTTGTGTCCTGAACTTTGTAGTACATTTAAGGTGTAAGCTTAGGTGTACTTACTTACCTAGAAGCAGAGGTAACCGTAGCTGTAACTGTCCTGGGGTAGTCTTCATCAGAGCCAGTTTCCTGGATTATCTGACCTTGATTTCATAAAGCAAATGCCGGCTTGTCATTTCTCTTTAGCCACAACTGTTTTAGCCCTATAATTGTTTAGCTACTATAATTGTTTTTTACAAAATGGTGCCAACCCTTGCATGACTGAATCATGGTATTGCTGCATGAACAATGCTAATTATAGGTGTGTTTTACAGGCACAAACACAAACCAAACACAAATGTCTGTAATGATCACAATGCAATATTAACATTCATAAAATCAGTGGATATTGTTCATTATCAATTTCAACATTAGACACTCTTACTCAGTGCAAATGTTTTTTAATCCATCAATTAAAAATAAACGTGTTGCAAAACCTGTAGTAACTGCTTGGCAGAACAGTTTTAAGATGATCTGATATTTTAGCCATGTTGCTCGTGGTAAGTGTGTGTTTCACATTTGGCTGTCTACAGCATATCACTCAGGACTCGACACCAAAGCATGGCCTAGTTCATCTGAGCACAATGACAAATGAAAGGTAGTTTGTCATTAGTCATTATAAATTTACATCCAGAAACATCATTGACAATATATTAATGTGTGTACTGTTTTAAGTTCTTGGTTGAAAAATACAGTCATACAAAATATCACATAGTCTCCTTTTACAAGTAACAGAAAGAAAAATATATGTTCCAAAACACACACTTTTCTTTCATTTTCATTCCGTCAGTTTTTTGTTTGTTACAAAGAAAATATTTTTCCTTCATTTTCACTATGGAAAAGGGACTGACATTAGACGTTTTCACCATTCAAGTGCAGACGTTTTCATCGCATGCAGAAAATTGTGTCTCTCTTTGAAACAAAACCACGAGGTCATGAAAAAGGAAAAGCAGATGGATGAATTCAAGTGAACTGTCTGTCCCAGGCTTGTCACACGGGGTGCAAACACTCACACTCTTGAAATGAGCTATTTCTGTAGAATGACTTCTCCATCCAGTTGGATAGTTTTGGCTGATTACATTCACAAGACAATGGTCTTGAAGAGAATTTTTCCAAATACTGTATTTTAAAAATTCCCCTACATATCGCTATTGCCTGTACAGAAAACACTTATAAAGCTTAATAAAAAAATGCAGTTTTCCCATACAAATAGATGCTAAAACTGTACATATTAACAGCTATGCTTTGCTATGCTGTACCTTTCCTGCAATTTTTGGAATTACTAAAGCCAGATATGACAGTGTTCTACCAAATGAGGTACACAGAGGCAAGAGTGAGTCTGTGAGCAGAAGGATTTAACTAAAGTAACAACAGACTAGAAGTACAATGAACAAGGCATAGCACCCCATACATGTGTACACACAACTACAATCCACTACAATAAACAGCAAAGGAATAGAAGAAGTGAAGGGTATATAAAGGAAGCAAAGGGAAATCGAAGCCAGGTGAATACACTAATACAATAAAGTCAAACCAAAATGAGAAAAGCATACAGATGCAAAAAAACTAGACAGGAGGAGACACCTAGTGGTGGAAATGGGAAAGACAGGCACAGGGCATGACACCCATCTAGTTATAATGACTGGCTGAAATTACAGCAGAAGGTATTCCAAATATTATCTTAAAACAAAGCATATGGATTAATTAGGTTGATATGATGATAATATAAGGATCGTGATTCCCCTGTTATAGCTCTATTCAGTTTTCAATGTTCTTCTATGAAAAGTATTTGTGTGGGGTATTTTATATATCTATATTTTATAATTTTCTTTTTCTGGTTTGGGATAAAATTCACACACAGGCATTTACTTTACATTTACTTTATTTGTCTTAAAAGAAAAAATATAGCAAACTTACAAACGTTTTTAAAGTTTAAAATAAAAGCAATATTGAAAAACATTTCATTGGTTGTTGCATCCAAACTTTTAACTAGAAATGTGTGTGTGTGTGTGTGTGTGTGTGTGTGTGTGTGTGTGTGTGTGTGTGTGTGCATTTATGTAATTTTTTATCTACTTTCACTATAAATATTTTTCATTATATTAAATTTAACATTAATCTTGTTCAATTTTATTCTCACTTTCACATCTCTAACAACATGAATAAAATTTATATTTTAACATTAACTACAGAAATACCAAAATCCAAATATTTGCATGGGCGCATATGTTTCCTACTTTAAATACTGCTTTCAAAGCCCCTGGTTTTGACAAATTTTTCAACTAAACTAACTGACCTACTAGGCTGTTGCAACAGAATTACTTCATATAAATCGATTTTTAAAACTGCAATCAAAAACCACAGCACTGTACAGGGAGGTGTGGTACCACTGAGCACTCACAATACTGTCAGATGTTACACCATTACAGGAGAAGGTGTCGGACAGTACTTAACATAACCCACAGGTGTTCCTTAGAGCTGGTCATTTGGGAAATATTTCATTCATCATGTCTGACAAAGTTTGAAATGGTCATAAATAACAATTTGAACTTTTTTTTTTTAATAGGCTTTTGAACTTACGTGACTAAATTACAAGACCAAAATAGCACTGGCAAGCTTCATTATAAGTAGATACCTAATTCTTTGATTATTAAAATGAGCTAGATATACATTCACAATATGAACGAAAAATGTATTATCCAGTTTATTGCATACGATATTTAAATGATAGTTTCCCAATTACTTTAGTTGACCACTGCAAGTTTTAAAAAATGCATTGAATGCACTTCTTATCTGAGCTCAGACATGTACAACTAATATGTAAAAATTAAATTCTGCTTCTAGCTGTGCATGATGTATCATTTTCTTATTGTTTTTTGAGGTGTATTTTGTGTTCCTGGACTGACACAAGAACTGTTAACACGGCCCTTTTGTTTTGGTGTCTTGCATTCTCCCAAAAGCTGATGCCTAGAGAGTCTATCAACTCCCTCTTTGACAATTTCACATGGACTAAAATCTGGGGCTCTCCTGCACCCCCCGGTCTCGGAAGGTCGGCTGCGTGGATGCATCCGGACGTCAACGTGTTTATTATACTGCTCCTGTTTTTTGTCATGAAGGTATGTCCCAACAAACGTAAGCACACACACGCACAAACGCACATGCATGAGTGCGCACACACAAAATGCTGTTTGCATAGATAAAGCCATTTCCTGACAGATATGTTGTTGATGAAAGTTCCTTTGACATAGATACACTCAGCTTAGTGAATTAGAAAAACAAGAAGCTGCTGAAATTACTTAGTGTGCCTTAGTGTTAACTTAATAAAACACATGCATACAACCAATTTGCTACAGATGGAACAATATAATGTCCTGCCTCAGACTGAGTATGAGCCAGTGATGTAATATGAAATATTTTCATCAGTTCAACTTTCATCATTGCAAATATAAGCATATACTTGTACTCTAATACACAGTCCATATCCCAGTACTCTAAATACATTATAACTAATTATAGGGCATATGCCCAGATGGCGCCAATGATCATGTCATAAAAATGCATAGTAGAGTTATAAAAAAACAGGAAAATTTTGACTGTTCATTTACAGCAGAAGTGTGACATTTCTACATGTACACAGCCATTTTACAGTGTTAACAATATGATTGTGCATTTTTGAAAATTTCCCAGATTTCCGCAATAATAAAATGTCGTCTCATCTTTACCTACGCGTATATCACAGTAATACATATTCATTTAGCCTTGTTGATATGTTGGTGCTGGTTTTTCACTTGAGAATATTTGAATAACATTAATAATATAGTTTTCTGTATATGTGTAAATCTAGTCATTTGTGTAAATACACCTCCACCTGCCAACTTTTGATTACTGCACGTGAGCACAAAATTGTTGACTTGAAGTCAAATATCAATGTATAAACCCGTGAATTTTTCAGTTTTGGATGTCAGCAGTCTCCACGACGATGCCCATCCCTTCCGGGGCCTTCATGCCTGTCTTCATACTTGGTAATGCCTAATAATGAAATTAACAGATAACTTCACTCGCTCTTTATGGAGTGGAAAGGCAGAACACATTTGGCTCTTGATGGTATTAATATGGCAGAAAAACCTGCAGCCAGACGTAGGCGTACGGTAAGGTGACGAGGGCCACACACCTCCCCCCTCTGTCACTCAGGGGCCTCGTTTGGCAGGCTGGTGGGGGAGATTATGGCCACTCTGTTCCCCAATGGCATTCTTTTTGACGGGATTGTGTACCGCATCCTGCCCGGGGGCTACGCTGTCATTGGTATGTCTCTAATCTCTCCTCACTTTGCTTCTTGTTTTTTATTTCTCAGAAATGTATTTTTCTTTGTTTTTTCTAATTGTCCCACATGGATGATACTGAGTGTGCTTTACGCCTGTCCTTGTTTCAAACACCTGTTCTCTACGCACTGACTGCTCTTCCTCTTCCAGGGGCAGCTGCTCTGACGGGAGCTGTGACCCACACGGTCTCCACGGCTGTAATCTGCTTTGAGCTGACCGGTCAGATCTCCCATGTTCTACCCATGATGGTGGCCGTGATCCTGGCCAATATGGTAGCCCAGGGGCTTCAGCCCTCACTCTATGACTCCATCATTCAGGTCAAGAAGTTGCCTTACCTCCCTGAGCTGGGCTTTGGACATATCAGGTCTGGGGAAATTGCTGTGCAGAGCTGATGGACTGTCTATTGTAATGACATTCTTATGAAGTACTGAAAACATTTCTTTAAAAAACAAAGCTTTAAATGTACTTAAATACCAAAAAAAATTGAAACTGAACTCATTAGGTGTTTGTGAAAAGTCTGGCTCAGGTTTCAGAAGTGTTCACCAAGGCACAGTATATGTTGTACAGTAAGTTGTGATTGTCCCTTTGTCTCACAGTCAGTACAATATCTTTGTGGAAGACATCATGGTGAGAAAGGTCAAATTCCTGTCATCAAGGTCAACATACCGAGAGCTGAATCATCTCCTGAAGAGCACATCACTCAAAACAATTCCCCTAGTGGAATCTAAAGGTAAGTTGCTACATTTTCAAGCAGTGCTTCCTAGCTGTAAAATATTTATTGCTGCAGCATTTGTCCTTGAGAAAACAAAACACAGCCTCCAGTAGCACAGTGAAATGCCATAATGCTGCCTACCTTTGATTCTGCTATACTTCTCAGGCTCTACCAATAATTCATATAACATAATGTAAGTTGCATGAGCCACATAAAAATACACATTTTGCAGTAAATGTTGTTTTTCCTTGTAATCTATAACAATTTTGAGCTTCTCCCTGTTTCACCCATACAGAGTCTATGATCCTGCTGGGCTCCATTGAGCGGGCAGAGCTTCAGGCTGCTCTTGATTGGTGGCTTTCTACAGAGAGGCGGATCCTCAGCAATAAGCAGGAGCTGCAAGGTCAAAGTGTCGGGTCGAGGGCTAGCTGGGAGTCGTTTGCATTTATGGATGAGGACACAGAGGAAAGTGAAGACAAGGTGGGGCAGTGTGGCAATGCAGGCCTGTTCTTCTGTGTCAAGGTGCTATGATGTAAAATACAATGAGAGGAATGAAAATATACAATTTCGGAATATATTAGTGATAATATAATTGTTTATTTATTTATTTTTGCCAATGCTGATTTTCCCAGAAGTCCCCTGGGCCAGAAGAGAGAAATGGACCACTCCAATCCATCAAACCCCAGGATCCCTCTCCAAATCATATAGAAACAGGTGTGAGGATTTCGCTTTTGACAGACAGGAATGCAAAATACATTCAAGTCAATACATTTCTGTAAAGTCTCAGGTTGAAATTAATCTAAAAATTTCTCAATCTAATTAATCGCTAGCAAAGTGCTAACCTGCTTCCACAAAATACTAATTCTGTCCTGCATTTCAGTTACAAATAAACGCTTCTGACGTGTAAAATAATATAGAATGATGGAGTCCCAAGTCACAGCGGACACAAAACACGTCAGCAAAGGACATAATGGCTACAGAACAGTGAAAACATGCCAGAGAAATCTGTGTCTCAGACTCCTACAAACATATTTTTCCTGTCATAAAGTAATGTCAAAGATATCACCTTGGCCCTTATATAAGCCAGGATAGCAGTTACTCCCCCTAGTGTCCTTGCTGCTAAGTAACATAAGTTGGACATAAGTGCTTTTTTAAACTCAGTTTAGTAGAAAAAGCTTGGAAATGTGTGAAAAACAGAAAAGTAACAATGCCTCGGGTGGTTTGAATGGAAGCGATGTTATGATATTTACATGATTTTATTACACCTGCAATGTCTTCAGAAAAATAGGATGTTTTGATGTTGTTCAGGTCTGACTTTATTGCGATCCACTGTGTAATTTTTTTTGTTTTTCTTCTTAGATAATCGTCCTCTACAGACATTGAGGAGAACATTACAGAGCTTCCTCACCTCTGTAGACAGGCAGCCAGATGAACACACAGAGGTATGTGGAGGAACACCATGGGTATTATAAATCTGGCTTGTCTTATGCAATTAATTAGTTTGTTATGTCTTCATATTTAGCCTGTATAGAGCTTTGCACATGTATAGTGTTGACATGTGATATTTTTTGCATAATTTTTCACAATAGCCACAAGATGGTAACTAGAGGCTTTATTAACAAAATCTGTTATATACTGTACACCAACCAGCCATCACATTATAGCCACTGAGGTCAAATGAGTAACACTGATTATCTTATTAAAATGGAACCTGGCCGTGGGTGGGATAAACTGGGCAGTCAGTTTGTCCCTGAAGTTGAAGTGGAAGTAAAAAAAAAAAAATCAGCAAATATAAGGATTTGATGACCAGATTGTGATGGCTCATGATCATGTTTTCTTTTACATCGTGCGGATGGCCAGGTGCATGTGCATTGCTTACCAGGGGAAGAGATGGCACCAGGATACATTATGGGAAAAAGATACGCCAGTGTAGGTAGTGTGATGCTTTGGGCAATCTTCTGCTGGGAAACTTTGGTCCTGCCATTCATGTGGATGTTACTTTGACACGTACCTCCTACCTAAACATTGTTGCTGACCAAGTACACCCCCTCTGGGAAATGGTACTCCCTGCTGGCAGTGGCTTTTTTCATATAGAATCAATACAACTGAGCACCTGTGGGATGTGCTGGAAAAACAAGTCCAAAAAAAAAAAAAAAAAAAGTCCAATCCTTGGAGACTCCACCTCACAATTTACAGGACTTAAAGGATCTGCTACTGACGGCTTGGTGCCAGATACCACAGCAAACCTTCAGAGGTCTAGTGGAGTCCATGCCTCAAAGGGTCAGGGCTGTTTTGGTGGCAGAAGGGGGGCCTACTCAATACTAAGTAGGTGGTTAATAATGTTATGGCTGATCGCTGTATCTGGGCTGAACTGCAGACAGGTTGCTCGCATAAAGACATTCTGTAGGATTTACTGCCACATTTTCAATACTATGGATTGTGGTTTATTTTTAACTTGAACATATTGCCCTGAGAAGTTTAGGCACATAGCAAATAATACCATGGCTATATGCTCCATTTGGTTTGCTAAGGCAGTAGCCTCACTGCATATTACACTCCCTAGTGTTGGATAATTGGGAAGCAAACTGTTCTTCAAGGGAAAATATCTGTCTTCTATAAAACAAACATTTAACCTCATAGAGTGTTGAACATTTTAGAGTAATGGTCAGGTATTACAAAACTGAATGAATCAGTAATGGCTTCAATTATCCATTCAGGGTAATGCCCTGGTGGAGTAGCTGCTTTAACTACTTACCCATGATTCACTGACTTTTGTTCAGTTGCTTATAGCCAGAGACAACGACTTTTCATCTGCAGCAATCAGCTATGAACAGGGAATTCACAGCATAAATTAATTTGATACAGTTTTAGTTATTCCTTGTTTTGACCTTAATTTTGTAAAAGAATGTCACACCAATAGTGCCTGAAAACTACAAATTAAATTCAGTGGCTTGGATCCGTTTAAAACCATGATCTGCATTTATCAAACCATAATTTGCATTTAAATAATTTGTAAATTTGTTCTTAAATATCAGAATAATTTCGTTAGTCAAACATACTTTCACACCTCAAGAAGTACCAGTAGTTTGTACAGGTCCTGGGGGGGGGGTTGTCCTACCTTGTTCAAGGCTCCAGCCATAATTGCACGTTATGTTACGTATTCTTATTGTCTATTTAAGGGTGGATTGGGATTATTACTGACAGTAGGCAGCTAACACTCAAGCGTGAAACACATGCATTTCACATGTAACTGCACACTTTGGACTCACTAGGCTAACAGATACATTAACAATTTAACAGTAGTGTGACACAATTATTTAACACTAACATAACACACATTTTAAAAGTATCAGGCTTTGCCTGTGTCTCAAGGTATGTTGTAACAGTGCCAGTCATAACATACTGACACAAAAGGAGAGCTTAAATAAGGACATTAACGAGACACAACTGGTAGGGACTAATACACTTAATTAAGACACTGGATACATTAGCATTTACGGAAGGAACAGCGACACCTTATGGACATGGAGGAATGATGGGCATGACACTTTGTTCTTTTCCAAAATATATATTGTGGGGAGTGTGTAGCTTTCTTTTTCAAAAAAACACATGAAACATGTAGTATGATATACCAGAATGTCACATGTCAGTTGTACTCATTTACATTTTTCTCTAGTACTTTTAACAAAACTCTGTACAGGATCAGACAGAATGAGCTGTTGTGAGAACACATGCTCGGGGGGAGGTGACACTAGCAAACACTGCACTTTATATGTTAGTAAATAATACAAAATGTCTGCTGTTGCTTAATGTGGTGGTTCTCCAAAAAATATAAAATGGGTGTGTAGTATTTCCTTTAAAAAAAAAAAATCCACACAAAACGTTTATGACACTAGACTGGCATCATACGTCAGGAGAACCTTACAGTTTTGTACAAGATTTGCACATAATTTATAACAATATAATAAGTACTGTATTCTAAGTCAATGAGGAGCAATGTATTTTTGAACTGCTTTTTGGGGGACCCCCCCCGACACATTCTGCTTATGGTCCCCAAATGGCTAGAGCCCTGCATGGCGTAATATAACCATAATATTATGCTCTTTACTGATTGGATGATGTGTTGTTATTTGACCTTGTCTCATGAGGACAACCCAGATTTTGTGGCACAAAGCAAATCCTATGATGAGCTGTTTTAACATCTACGTCACTGCTGCTCTATAGTTCAGGGCACACCCAAATATGCCCTTTGCCTGGAATATTGTGTTATAATTAACAAAGTTCTGAAACCCATGTGGGTTTTGTTCTGTGGCACCAGTGTCACGGTGTGGTGATGGCTGAAGCTACAGGAGGTCATAACATGCTTTAACAGAGTTACTGTATAGCAGCTGCATCCTGCTGTAGTATGTTACCCAGGGGTATCATAACAGATTCTGGAACCCCTGACAAAATGTTACCTTGGGCCCCTGACAACCTCCTTTGTACAATCCCACCCCCCAAAAGTTATGTTGCAAACAGTTTATGCCATGCGTTGTTAAAATTAAATTATTTTATTATACATTTATTATATTTCAAAATGTTGACATAATTTAGGGCCTCTGTTAAGTGCTGGGCCCCCTGACTGTGTCAGGCTTGTAATGCCCCTGGAACACCCTTGATGTCACCTACTGGATTGTCACTGGGTTTCCTAAGGTGGTTAATTTAGGTCTTGTGGGGGGCCAGTTCTCTCCCCTGATGTGTTGTGTTAGTGTAAGCAATATAAGTCTGAGACATGCTTCATCTGTTACAATTTTACCTATTAATTAAAACATAAAACATTAACATTGATTTATGTAATAATTTAAGGTTTAAGTGCTTGTGAGCTGGCCGAGTTTAGTGACCTAGGAGCCACAACGCTGAAAGAGGTCAAGGCGAAAAATATATTGTGAAAAAAATATGATGAGAGGGGCTCCAGTAAAGCAGGAAGAGATGAGGAGTATTGTGGTCGTACTGTCTGTTCTAAGAACAGAACTGAAATTGAATTGAATGTCGCAGAGGAGGCCTTCCACATTAGTGGAGAAGAACTGTATTCGAACAAACACAGCTGATCTGTTTCCTACTTCTAAATGGTTTAGTATATAGGCCTTTTTGCTATTTTTAAATACATGTCCAGGTGTTTTTCAGGAGTGCATATTTTAAAACCAAACTATTCAAATTTAATTTTTAGTTTGGGAGAAATATTTTTTTTATTGGCTGTTCCAACCAGTGCATTGAAATGTTTGCTTGTTCATCTATGATCAATGACAACCCCAGAAGAGCACATCAGTGAATATCTGACATGAGTTAATATTGTTAAGGTATAATATTGTAGTGATGCTTTTGTCTCAGTATGGACCTTGGTGTTACACCTGTGTGAGGTCACCATACCATGTGCAAAACCAGCTCCCTGTACAAAGTTCAAATAAAAAACATCTCAGAGAAATTCTTTCACATGTACACAAAATGAAAAGCTAGGCATATACCTTAAAATGTTGTTAGGGTTGCCAATGAATGTAGTGTTTGTGAATGACTTCCTTAAAATTCAGGCTAATTGATTCTACAAAACAGATTTGGTTGTGCACTCAACCCAGTTTTTAATGTCTGGACAGGAGCCAGCTCCTCCTCAGCTTGTGGACACATTGACACCAGAAAAGGTTATTTCTTTACTATCTTCAATACTCATTTATTTAACTATTTTCAATACTCAGTTCCATGAAATAATATTAAAAATGGAGTAATTCATTTTCTTGGGAGATTTAGATCAAAGCATGGGAAGAGGCCGAACTGGACAAGCCAATAGACATTGAGCAAGTGCGGATCGATCCATCCCCTTTTCAGCTTGTGGAGAGGACATCATTACACAAGGTGAGTACAGCGTCTCACAGCAAGTAACGTATAAGTAAACTTATTCTGTCTGTCAGGCAGTACAGTGAATCGGTGGGTAGTGCTGCTGCATCACACCACCAAAGTCATGGAGTCCAGTCGGGGTCTCGCCCTGGTGTGTGTGGAGTTGCATGTTCTTCCTGTGCTTGTGTGGGTTTCCTCTGCATTCTCTCATCTCCTTTCACAGTGTAAAGACATATAAGTTCCAGGCCAGTCTGTGACCATGCAGAGGATTAGTGGCTGGAGAATGTACTGTATATATGTATGTATATACAGTATGTATGTATATACAGTATGTATGTATGTGTGTATAAATAGAATGTATGTATTCTTGACTGGATGTGGACACCTTGTTGATGTAATGTCAACATTAATTGTCCTCTAATAGTGTAACTCCCTCAGACTTATCCTGTTATCCTGTTACCACTGCCCATCTGTCCTGTTTAGTGTTATTAGATGTACGTGTTTCACACTGTTGCCCCGTCAAACTAGCACATTTACAATTATCCCTTCGCCAAAATGGCACACTGTTTTGATTCTCTCTCTCATTCTCTCTCTCTCTCTCTCTCTCTCTCTCTCATTCTCTCTCTCTCTCTCCCTCTCTCTCTCTCTGTCAGACTCACACACTTTTCTCCTTACTGGGCCTTGGTCATGCTTACGTCACCAGTATCGGAAAGTTGGTTGGAGTTGTGGCATTGAAGGAGGTGAGGAATAACTACATTTTCTGTATATAATTTTGCTAATCCTACTATGAATGGTGCACCGATAAGGTCGATATGAATAGTCAATATCAATAGTCAATAATATAATTATTCCTGAAGTTGATGCCTATGTCAAAACCAGTGGCAGATTTTTGAGAGTTCAGTTTACATAAGGACTGTCCACCTTAATAAATATGAAATAAATGATATTCCAAAAGTTGGTAAAACCAAGGACTATTTTTTAAGATGATACAACAGCGATCAAACTGATAGTGTTGAATGTTTTTATAATAAATCCTCCTCATGACAGTTTTGCAGAACCATGTTTGCAAACTGCATATACAGTACTGTGCACAAGTTTTAGGCAGGTGTGAAAATTTATATAAAGTAAGACTGCTTTCAAAAATATATATTTAACTTATTTTTATTAATTTACAAAATGAAAAGTGAGTGAACAGAAGAACAAACAAACATCAACTTCAGGGAGAAAATGTTCACTCACTTTCTGCCTAATGTATACCACCAATTTTCAGGTCCCGTTGTAACAAGATAACCAACATTATTCAGTTGACCTCTCAGTGGTCATAATGTTACAACTGATCATGAATGTATAGTTTTTGTGTCAGCGGCTCTATGTAGTATTTGATATCAAGATGAGGTACTGTTACGTGTGTTAGGAGTTTCTAAAGGCTAGTTTTAGATAGAGTACTTTTCTTCATCTAAGTAAGATTCTCTGGTATTTTTTTTATTGTTCTTAGTGAGCAGAAGAAAGCAGGACTGTTGTACATTAGTAATAAATTTAGGCAGACACCTAAGCTGGAGTCCTTAACAGATCTGTGCTGTCACAGTGCCTGACTTTTCTCTGTCTCTCTCACAGTTACAGAAAGCCATCGAGGGCTCAACCCGAGGAGGAGTGCGACTGCGCCCCCCACTAGCCAGTTTTCGAGACGCTAGCCGTAAATCGGCCAAGCCCCCCCAGACTCCGTCTTCCCCTACCTCCTCCTCACAACACGAAAGACAGGAGGAGGTCTGGATTGAAGGAGTAGAGAGAGAAATAGAAGAGGAAGATGAGCAGGAAGAAGAGAGTGAAAGCAGTGTCAGTAGACACTCATCCATAGTATTGTCATCACTTAGCCCTGAGAAGCACCAAGAAGGTTCAGCACAGAAGGACACTGATGAGGAGGAGCCTATTTAGGCTGATGTGGAACCACCTAATGGGACTACTAGTTCTTGCTTGTAGAGACTGGACTTTTTTCATTGTTTGTGTTCTTGTTTGCATTGCAGACCTTTCACTGCAAAGAGTGAATGCATTTTTATAATTTGCCATTAAGAATGAAAGTATGGTCACTGACAACAGTTGTGTGTTAAACAAATTCATCTATATAATAATTGTACAAATGTAGGTGGTGTGCATTTTTAAAGTAAAATATGTAAATAGAAGGTCATTAGTGAAACATGCTTATGACTAAATGCATGGCATCAGTCAAGAAACTATTTATAATGCCCAGATTGTAAAATTTTATTTAAACTCAAGATATGCAGTATCAATTACTTGGTAGTTTCAAATGAAAAATTATGTCTAGTTTTCTCATTTTCTAAATGTAAACATTAAATAAATCTACTTTTACAGGAGGACAGTTTCTATGGAACTTAATGTAATGCTGTTGATTTTGTAACTATCTTAATCATCAATCAACATCAACATCATTCACTCAACATTTACCTTATATAGCACTTTATAACAGCTGAAAGTTGACCAAAGTGCTGATCATGTTGAGAGGATGCAGGAATCCGCTCACTACTTACTTAAAAAAAAGTGTTTTTTTGTGATAATTTTTCTTAAGTGCAGGATTAAAGTTTATCAGTAAACTTTAAATCTTCTATGTGTACACATCATCCCGATCTTCTCTGTGTACACGTCATCCCGATCTTCTCTGTGTACACGTCATCCCGATCTTCTCTGTGTACACGTCATCCCGATCCCTTGCACTCTCAATCTTGTTTCATCATTATCTTGTAGCAGCACTGGAGGCTTAATAGGCAGAACATCAGGCTGTAATGCTGAAGTCTCCTGGTTTGAATCCCAGCCCAGCCAGGTGTGTCCCTAAGCAGGACACTGAAACGCTGGGTCCCTGGGCACAGTATGTGGCTGCCCACTGCTCCCCCCGGGGGAGGGGTTAAACGCAAAGAGCAAATATCGCTGTACCATGTGAAATGTTGTCTGTGTCTTTAGATGAAAGCATCTGCTTAATGTAATCTGGTTTTGTTAGCATTGTCTGGTTTCTTTGTGATTTCATTTGTTTGTGTGTTTTCACCTGGTCTATGATTCTTGTGTATCTATTACAGTTATGTGGTTGCCTGGGTGAGGGTGACGTTGCAGCTCTTGTGTTTGTACTAAGCAGTGGTGTTTTCTAGTTCAGTGCTCAGTTTGTGCCCTGTCTACCTCCTACTTCAGTGTTCCCTGTCCACCTCTGGTTCTCCGTGTCCCATCCATTTCCTAGTTCAGTGTTCCTCTTTTCTTCCTTAGTCCATTACAGTCTTGTCTGTTCCCCATTTGTGTTGTATCCACTTGGAACTGACCTCCTGGTTTTTAACCCTTTTGCCTTGTCTCTTGGTTTTGTCTTCTGGTACTGATAAATAAACAGTGATATTGGACGTATGTCCCCCTTTCAACTCTGGTGTTATGCTCTGCTCATTTCTTTAAACTTTTGGACTGCCATCACTTTGATACTTTGTGTTCAATAGTTTTGTTTCTTAAATTTACAGAAAGTCTGCTCTAATATCAGGTATGTGGTCCAAAAACAAATGACAATGTACATGAGCAATACATATGTGTCAAATTATCAACCACTGACCAACATGTCTACCCATTCAAAGAACATTTGTCCAAACACAGCCACAAAATGAATACATCCCTAGTACTAAGTTTTAACTTGTGAATGTTGAATGTTTTTACTTAAAATTTGAAGATACTTGTAGTCACATGTAGTACATTTTTGCATGATAATCCCAAGCATTCAGCCTGAAGAAGCTACTTAGATGAGTAGTGAAGCGTTCCTGTCAAGGAGAAGAAGTCCAGTTGACATTATTCAACTTCCAGAAAGTATAATCTAGTTACATTCAATGCCAGAGTGGCTAATTGGGAAAAAACAGGACAAATCCCAGTGGGCAGCGTAGTTATAGGCTGGTAATGAGGGCTAAAAAATGCCAGTGGGGTAATGTAATGAAGTAATAGTACTTAAGGGTGACGTCACGAACGTTCCTTGTTGCCTGAGTTTTGTTGTTCGCTTGGTTGTTGGCTTTAGCTGAAATCTACGCGTATTCCTTTGTATATTTTTGTTTTTTATAAAAAATCGGAAAAGTATAAAACTATACTTCAAGGA
>JABJVR010002848.1:0-15368 GCA_025773905.1 Chitala chitala
AAATGTATTAAAAACAGAGAACTTGTCTTCATTTGGGTTAAGCGCTCCTCCTAGTCAGGGTCATGGGGACCTTAAAGTCTATCCCAGCCTGAATAGGGTACAAACCCATGCACAAACACACACGAGTAAACTTTTTTTTTAATGCAATGCATTATTTTAACTGCAATGCTTTATGGTATATAGGGCTAGGTTTGTGACCATTGGCTGTATGCTAATTTTTATGATGCATTGTGGGATATTTTGAGTGCACTATATAGTGAATAGAGGTACTCACTAAACATTGGAACACCATTACAAAATGGAGAACGTACTGTATAGTATATAGTGAGTAGGGAGTGGTTTCGGACACAGCCATATTATAGCAACCCCCAGGGGTCGAAAGACAAGAGATGATTGGCTCCTGGAGTTAAAGACTTGAGTCTTTGGCTCAGCGGGCTAATCCCTTGTTTTTGGTGGGGGCGACCCAAGTTTGCCTGCTCCCTTGGTTTGTTACAATATCTTTGCCTTAGGATGGGTATATTGGAACATAACCCCATTGTAATCAATTGTAATCTACACTTGATGTATGTCACCATTGTAGCTTTGGATTTATTATAAATGCGCCTGTGGTTATTAAATAATCTTGATGTGTATCACAATCATGGGAGACTGAAATGCTCACCTGGGGAGTTAGTGATGGAGGCATGGAAACAGCTAAAATTGATGAGACCATAGGAACAGAGAAAGAAGTTGGAGATGAGGGGAGCGATGAGATTCAGGTCGGCTGGATGAGACAAGACGTGAAACACAGTGGGAAAGAAACCGGAGAAAATGTGAGAAGTTATTACAGATACATCATACCCATTTGTCACTGACAGTTATAGACACAGCAGACCACACACACTCACCAATCAGAATGAAGGCCAAAGAAACAAAGTAGGACAGAATATAGGCACGGAGTGGCTCTTGGTTTTTCCCATAGCCTTTCTCAAAAAAGCCGATGTAGGGGTAGATGTTGTCTCTACACAGGCACTGATGCAAAAACACAGAGCAAGTAATACTAGCGTTCTTCTGTTTGAATATTAAACTCACATTTTATAGGCACTGTGTAATGTATGTACTGTGTGTATGCATATATCTGAAAGTGTACTTAGGTATGAGTTTTGGTGGTGCACCAACTCACCTGAAAAACCTTTGGAGCTGAGACTAAGAAAGCAAGGGCAGAGGACAGGGTGGCAGAAAAAATGCCAGCAGTGATGAGGGGCCAAAATCCAGACACCAAAGAAAGAACCTAAAGGGCGAGAAACCAGCATATTCTAAAGCAGGGGTCTGCAACCTGTGACTGTAGAGCCTCATGCAGCTCTGCTACCCCTCTGCAGCTGCATTCCCTGTAATTGGAGAGTGGCCAAAAATGGCTCTTTTAATAGTGAAGGTTGCAGATCTGTGTTCTTAAGGCTCTAATGTAAATACTGATGTGTAAGAAATTCAACAAAACAATCCCTCATACACCGTGCTTTTGCTCTAGAGGCATAATCACGGTCTTGATGAATCAGGAAGATTCATGTCTGAACAAGTTTACAACAAAATTTTCTCTAAAGCATCATAGCTTCTTAACATCTTGTTAAGCATGTTTTGATAGGGCCCCTGATTTTCTTTGATATGTTAGCGCAAGTCTCACCTGGAAGTTGTTGGCCAGCCCATGAATACAGGTCTGGTTCGCCTGACAGTTAGAAAAGTCCCAGCCCAGAGAACAGCTCAGGCCTTCACATGTGGCATTTGCTCCCACATAATCAGTTATGTTTCCTGAGGCATCCCGTAACACACACGCCCCTGGTGGTGTGGGATAAGGGGTAACCATGAAAAAAAGTAAGGCAGTATGTAGGCTAGAGTCTTTGTGTTGTGGGATTGGGGAGACTTTGTGTCTTACCCAAAGTAGTGATAATCCCCAGGTAGCTTAAAGTGGTCCAGAAAATGGCCATTAGTGTGCCCTTTGGGATTGCTGTTGCTGGGTCCTTCAGAAGAGAGATGAAAAAACGTGGACTATTACAGTTGTTTTTTAATTATCATGAAGCAATCTCATCCACACGTGCCAATATCCACCTGTCCCTGAAGCAGCCACATGTGGCAATCACCACCCATCCATTACCCAGATGCATGCGACAATCTCTACCCATGTATTAATCTCTAATCTCTACCCAACTGCATGTGGCAATGTCAATATATAATTTTAGTGTAACATCAAGGGCTAACTATACATAAATGTTGGTGGCATTTATTTCTCTAGTAAAATCTTGATGGACTGGGACACTGGAAGTACTTGACTTCAATTGTTTGTGTGTGTGTGTGTGTGTGTGTGTGTGTGTGTGTGTGTGTGTGTGTGGAAGCGGTTGGGGAATTATGAAATATTTTTAACCTCAAAAGCACATACAGTAATGCATACATAATTAATTTAATGCATAATAAAAATTTCTACAATGCCTTTGTATATCTGTACCTTGAGGTCTCCCGAGATGTTAACTCCAGACAAGATGCCAATGGCAGAAGGGAAGAAGATTGCAAACATTTGGAAGAAGTTTCCTTGAGGTCCTCTCCAATCAGGAAAGAGGTTGCTGATAAAAATATCGCCTAAAGTAGATAAACCAAATCTTTATTCTCACATTTCAGACTCAGATTTATTGTCATGTGCAAGAACATGGAATTAAGTAATTATTTTCACATTCCAATTTTTTTTTTGCTTCAATACGTAACTGTAATTATTAACACTCAAGATTAAGTATTTCATGAATAAACACTAGAAAAGTCATAAGCAGCCCAATCATTCACTCATGAGTCTGAACAACACCAAAGAAACCGTCAGTTGTGTCTATGAAAAATCCTACTGAAACGCATGCAAGTCTGAAAAATCATACTGAAACGCTCATGAGTGTGAAGGACACTACTGAAACACTCAGTCCTGTGTCTGAAGAATATTACTGCAGCACTCACGATTGTAGCTGAAGAAGCCGATTGCCTGTTTTGCCGGAGTCGCAGGGATCAAAGTCCCAACAAGGTAGTTGGTGAAGGCGACCATCAGGATACCAAAAAACACAAGTTGGGTCTAGAGGAGGAAGAAACACGTGAATATTAATGGCTGTTGTTATTTTCCACACTTTCTTTATGTTCGATTACTTTTAATCCATTCATTAGATTTGTTTTCAGTCCACACAAGTTATCTTGTTGACAAAACAGGTTTTTATAAAGGAATGGACAGTACTAAAACAAGACCGGGGAAAAAAACGGAGGACACAATGAATGATGATTCACTGAGAATTATACCAAATAGATCTAACATAAAATATGAAAGACTTTGCTCTCAGATTTGAAAAGAATAACAATGAAACAGCAGAAACATGCTTTTGCAGCATTTTTGGTTTATATGTAAGACAACGAATCATGTTGAAGAAATACAGTATATATAAATAGTCACATTAATGTTTTGAATTTAAGTATGAGGGGTGCGAAGGGGTGGGTTGCAGAAAAGATGCGTTTCCCCACTTGTTTCTTACAAAACATAAAATATTTTTGAAAGACTATGTTTAGTGTCCTCTTTCCTTTTATTTCACCTACTACAACTGCGAACCATGGGGTCTGTGTGATAAATTACAATGCGAGGGACCACTGTTGATTCGATGTGTATAAAAATAATGAGAACATTCAAGCAGGCTAAAAGAAATTGTTTCATTTATACAAACTGTATCCAGTTTTAGAATTTTCACATGTACTATGGTGTGCAATGGATTCAAATGAAGGAAAATAATTTTCAAGTGGTAGTAAAAGAGAAGAGAAAGCAGAGGGGTTACCTTGGATTCCCACTCCATTCCAGCCAATGAGATGAGGAGTAACACTGTAACTGTGACCACGCCCAAAATTCTTACATCATTGATTGAATCAACCATGACCGCATTTTGTTCCTGTACAAAAAAAGTCCTATGAAACTCTTTCTATTATAAATTGATATTGACAGTATAGATAGAATGATCATCCATCTAGAACTTATGAACTGGTCAAATCAATATAGGAAAACATGTCAATAGTCATTAAAAAAATTTTATCAGTGAAGCAAGCAAAATTCAGTGACGTTTCCACTCACTTTCATAAGGTCACGAACTGTCTCAGCAAAGCCCACAGTGTTTAAGGAACAGCCAATTGCTAAAGCGAAAAAGTACACCAAACCAATGGGACCACCCACTTCCGGACCAAGGGTACGAGAAATCACAAAGTAGGCGCCCCCTAGTGGACAGGAGGCACACTCGGTGAAAAGAGTTTTTGAAAGTTGACAAGCAATGGGATTTTATGGCTACATAATAAATGTGTGGAAAAGAACATCTTTTACCTGACAAGACTTTCCCATTGGTTGATATGGCAGATACAGACAGTGCCGTTGTTACGGTAACAGTGATGGACAACAAGATTATGAGGGTTGTGAGAACTGTGTAAAATATATTAAAGCTGTATTATTGTTACGCAGTCTAAGAACACCGTGACCTAATATGAGAATATTTAGCAAAGCCAGAGATAGAGATGGACTGGGACCAAACTCACGAATTCCTGCTTGGGAAGTGATCCAGGGTAGCCGCAGAAAGAGGATCACTCCCCAGATATTCAGCATACAGCGGACCTACAATAACATGGATATTGTTGCCATGAACCAGATGATCTCAGTTAATTGGCATTAAAGCAAGGACTGCTTTCCACACAGCCACTTCCTAACAAGCACACATACTTACAACAATCTGCATGTTTTTACAACACTCAGTCTCAATGAGAGCATGCTTTACTGGTGACCCTTGACATTAAAAATAGTGTACCGTGTTCAGCTTTGGTGTTCAGTCTAAGGGCTTAGGTATAGGTATTTGTTCTTGGGCCCGTTTAGCTTTATGACTCACAACTGGGGTTATTAAAATGCCAGCAATAGCATGCATATATTTTACCTTGGCACTTTAAAGGTCAACAAGCATTTGGGAACAAAGTCAACATTTATTGCCATTAAATGTGACTCATATTTGACACTTAATATTGCCACCTAGATGATAAAAGCCACCAACCCACAGAAAGCAGAGACCAGAGGTATGTCTGTGTCCTGCTTATTTGCTCTAATCTCACCATAACACCTGTGACCCAGCCAAAGCGAACAGGCTGAGCTTTTTTTTTCTGGCCACCATCTGCCCCCTGCTGGTGTGGCCCCGGAATGGCATCGATGCTGTCTGTTTCCACACCGTTACGCTGGTTGTTCAACTCTGCCCCCTGCCATACACAAACGGCACAAAAAATGCATGCATCATTATGAAAATGGTCAGCATTAACAACAACATATTAACAGCACACTCATAAAATTAGCAAATAAATGCAAAAGTACAAGTATTTATTTTAAAGCACACATTATGTTTTTGTTCAAGTTACAGTTGGGCTGGGGTTTACAGCCTTGTTTCAAGCAACATAAGATGTAACGCAAGCAACAGCTTTAATATGGTACATTGTAATGTAGGACACACACACACACACACAAACACAAAACAACACACACACACACACACGCAACAACACACACATATGTTTTAGGACTGTGAGAAGAAACCAGAGGACTGGAATAAACCCAACTGTGCATGGCATGAACATGGAAATCGCACACACATACATATATACATGCACACACAAACACATGAACACACAACACACACACACGTACACACACACACACGCACAGGTACAGGCACACGTGGACACACGCACACACACGCGCACACACACGCACACACACGCGCATACACGCGCGCAGGTACAGGCACACGTGGACCCACACACACACACACACACACACACACGTGTGCACACACACGCACACACGCGCACACACGCGCACACGCACACACACACAGTGCCAAGACTCAGTTGTTAAGGATGGAGTTGTGAGGTTGCAATGCGGTGCATTCCCAGAGAAGAACTGCTCGGAGAAATGGATACACACATCATCGGCCTTTCTCAGGATCTCCAGTGAAGGCCTGCAGCGCCGAATTCGGCCAGTGATGGTCGCATTGGTGTAGAAGTCAACCTGCGGCAGGGCATCCAGGTCACTGTATATGGAAGGACGTCTGTCTGACGACTGGTCCGAAGCCTCCGATTCTATGCTGAAACGAGTCTGAAACCTCGGGCCGCTGCCTTGGTGGACAGAGTGCTGGGACGGGACCTCTTGACTCCCAAACTGACCTTGCGGTAAGTTATCCAGACCCGCCTCGTTATGTTTCGACAGGCGATGTCCCATTGCGATGGTTCTTTTATTTTCCTTTTATCACTGACCTCTTCTATATAAAAAAACAAAGAAAAAAGCACAGAATTTCTTTGTTATTTTAAAATGTATTTATTTTTATTTATTACTTTTTAAATTTTTTTAGTATTATCATGTTTTTAAGTTACTCTATTTAAACACAGGGTGTGAAATGAGTTTCATTTACAGCTCTTAAATGCATGTACTCATGTTCCACAAATTTACACATCGTTGGGCGATGTTACTCTTTACTGAAGTGAGACATCACACAAATATTGCTACATATATTCAGTTTAGGTAAAAAATCCACCTTAGGTTCCTTCTTGTTCTGGTAAAGGTAAGGATAACAGCGGGAGGCGGATGATGTTGTCACTCAGCTTCAGATGTTCAGGTAAAATCTCCTCTCACCTTATTGTCCTGTTCCTTGTCCACTTGAATTTATTAATGAGTGTTCATCACCTAACTTAGATGGCCAAGAAAGGATTCATTCCTCACTTTCTCCAGTTAATGGATGGATATCAATGCAATGACTGGAATTTATACCTGAGACAGGCCCCTCCCCCAGGCCAGGCCCCCCCCCCAGCCCCCATAGCAAATTTTCCCTTATACTGACGTGACCTACAGTGTGCTGGGGTATTTATGTATGTATGAAATTCGTAAATAAAGACTTACAAATTGTAGTTTTCATTATACGTGGAAATACATTCAAGAGAAAAATCTTACTTATAATTGACTCTTTTGTTTAATTTAAAATGTCTATGAAGATTCTCAGTCATCCAGGTGAGGTTATCTGGAAATTTTGTTATGTCAACTGGACTTCTTTCTCCTTTACACAGAAACGTTTCACCTTTTACCAAAAAGGCTTCTTGAGTCTGAATGTTTTTCATTAGTATTAACAATAATAGTATTTAAAGCATATTGCACTGAAAATATTTCATTAATGGTTGAAGTTGAACATTAAATTCCAAATTGATGTTGAAGGTAAGCCTGAACAGAAAAGAATTATTGTTACCTTTAATTGAAATTATGAATTACTTATAATACTGTACTTATAGTGCTGGTTTTGTAGGTAATTATCTATCAGTCTCTCTGTCCATCCGTCCATCCATCTGTCCCAACTACTGATCCTGTTCAGGGTCACGAGTGGCCTGTTCTAGCTTGCCTAGGGCATAAGGTAGGGGGCACCCAGGGTGGGGTGCCAACCCATTGCAGTGTATATAGGTAATTAGTTTATGACCAATTTGTAAATGTTAAAGAAATCAAATAAAAAAACTGAAATCACTAATAATATCCTAATTGAATGTGTAATAATTAATATATTTTCTTGGAAATATAACAATTTATAAGTTGATTAAGAAGTATTATTTATATCTAATAGCAAAATTTCTACTGCTTGACATAATGTGAAATGGAATATATACGTTTATGAATTTACATATATAATTCATAGTAGAGTGGGAAAATAAATTTGGACTTATTTTTTACTGAAAATTGTGAAATGTTATTTAGTGAGTGAGTTAGGTCAGGTTAGTTTGGTGTCACTGTTACTTTAAAAAACTATAAAGGATGCACTGATTGCTCAAAAACTAATAAACTCATTGTAATTGTCACTCATATTACTATCCCAAAGTCCAAGTTCTTGCCAATTTTGGAAACAAAAGAATGTTGGTGATTAATCATTTTATCTCATCCGGGTTTTTCCTTGTACTATCTTTAAGATGTTTTGCCAGTCACCCAAGAGGTCATTTCAAGTCAACTGAATGGTGGAAAATTCCTAAACATTTAAGCTTCAGTGTGGGATTTAACCTCTGGCCTGCCCTTACATCTGAGTGAAACCAGCAGTCTTTTCTGTCCAAACTATTTTAATCAACTGACTGTTGATTAAAAAACTTCACAAACACGAACTGAGAAGAAACAGTCTTAACAGCACAATGACCACAAAATCACATTTTACAGCCTCCTTGAAGTGCTATTTCCTCTGTATGTCTATTCCTCAGCTCAAATATGAACTGCATATAAAATATTGTACTTGATCTTAGTAAAACATTGATATTAAAATTATGAATCAATAAATAATATAAAATCATTGTGTTCAGGGAAAAAACACAAATTGTTTCAGCAGAGAATCCACATAGGTAAAAAATCCCTCTAAAATCTGTGTATTATTATCAGGAACTGGAGTGTATTCAAGATCTCCAATGTGCTGACTGCAGTTGTATTTTAGCACTTATGTTAGAAAACTACTGTAGAAATAAATACCAAAAGAAGTGGTTAAAAGACAAAAACATGTTAAGACTATATTCAGACCAGACAGGGTTTTAACTGAAAAAGTAGTCATGAGAATTTATTTTGTCCCTTTGTGCTAAAAAACGTCTAATACGTAAAGTAGTAATGATAAAAAACGAATCAATTAAATTTTAGACAAGAATTTGTGGTGCAATCTGAGATGCATAGACAATTTTCCAGGCCTTCTGTAACTCCATTTGATGTTATAGGTCAACAGTGTAACTCTTCAGCTTCCAGTAATGTGTCAAAGGGTCAAACACACTGCTGTGTAGCCAACAGTTCCTGTAATTCCACCACAGGTCTTCCTTTATCCCAACTTCAACGTGTGAAGTGGAATGCCAAAAATATAGCTCAGCCTGAACCCAGATTGCTGGTTATAACTGGTTTTATGAATTTCTGTAGCTTCCTTTTACAAGGTCAGTATCTTGCTGTATAAATAGAGAGAAATAAAAGGTAATATTGTGCTGTATAAATAGAATATTTTTATAGGCTTTACTGTTAGAGGTGGGGCTACAGGTGTGTTGCTTTTGACAGGCATGTAGTAGGCTACAGGCTAGGTTCTGGCCACTATTAACTTTAATAGGGTCAAAAGAAAAATAAGATATTTAACAGGAATACCAGTGAGATCTGAGTCACCTTCAGCCACTTCACCTAATTTCTTCTCCAACAAATTGCCAGTAAGATAATTTCAGTCAGTCAGTCATCTTCTAAACCACTTATCCTGTTAAGGGTCATGGGAAGCCTGGAGCTCATCCCAGAACACATATGGCACAGGGCAGGGGACACCAACCCACCGCAGGGCACACACGCATACTCACACTACTGGCAATTGTGGAGACACCAATCAACTTAAGCTGCATGTCTTAGGACTGCAAGAGGAAATCAGAGATCCCAGAGAAAGCCTACCAAGGACAAGGAGAACATGCAAACTGCACACACACAGACCCAAAGCAGGAATTGAAACCCAGGCCTGGAGGTGCAAGGCAACAGTGCTAACTACCACGTCACTGTGCCGCCAGATAATTTTGAGTTTTGTCCAATTCAATTTAATTCAGTTCAATTTTTATATAGTGCCTTTCACTTCAACAAAGATTCCCCAGGACTCTTTAACCATAAATTATGTTACACAAGCAGGTGTAGTAAATAAAAAATGTATAAAGTCAGAAAACAACAGAGAGTGTGAACTGAAAACCCCTTAATAACAAGAGAGGTCCTTTGGGGGAAGGGGGGAGTCCCCAAAGTCTTGTTCTGACAGTTTCCATGCATTAGCATCAGGCCAACCATCCAACCGAGCTGCTGATTCAAATACAAAATGCACAGACTGATGAACAATTGTCTTGGCTGAATGTATCGAAACTTTGCGATTTCACCATGAGCTTTCAGATTTTCACATGGAGACTTGAACAGTAAGATGGGTTGCATGTACTGCATGAATGCTTAAACTGGACAATGAACTTTCATTGTGAAGAAACAGGATTTGTCTTTCTGTCTGTAAACAGGGTTTATGGGAGCATTTTGCCAACAAAAATTTCACTGTGCCAACAGTGAAATGAACAGACAACAACAGGCATAGTGCTGTAGGATGTCCACGTGTCCTTGAAAAAAAAAAAACAGTAAAACAGTGCCGAAAATATTAAGAATGCTGGAAGCTGCCTGTTTATCCACACTCTGATAGTTTTAGGACATATTACCTTTTATATCCCGTTACAAGCTTATGTCATTGTGCTCAGTTACCCTGATTATCAAATCTGATCACTCAGTTTGGACTACATGTTTGTTAAAGAGATTATACTTTGTTATGGTGATTGCATTAAAATATTAGATGCATTTTTTTCCATAGTATAGTTTTTCTGACAACTATTTATATTTAAAAATGCAGTCAGAGGCATAGTTTATGTTATATACAACTTAGACTAAGACGTTTTAGTGCGACACCAAAGAATCTATTATATTTCATTAGATGAGCATTTTCCTGTCAAATCTTCATCCCTGTCAAGCACTGAGTGTGTTAGATGTAAATAAGGCCATTAATAATGTGCCCCCCCACATTTGAAGCGAATCCTATGTTGCTGATTTCATCTTCTCAGCACAGTTTTTTGTTATATGTGTATATATTTTAAAAAACATGCATCTGCATAATTTGCTGAAAATCTGTTATTTTATGAATGAAAATCTTATTCAGTTCTATCATGTTAATGACTGCCAGTGTGGAAATATATGGACACAACCAGTGAATTTTCCATGAGAGTGAAGCTAAAGCAAATGTTGGGGGGGAGGACAAGCCTCACCCCAGTTATAAATTCAAAATGTCTTGCTTTTCTCCTAAAGATAACTCTCTGGTCCTCATTTAGATTTAACCTTTAGTACCACGAAATGCAGTCTTCACAGGTAAAACTCTAGGCTAAATCAAAAAGTTGTCGTTTAGAGCTATTTATTGTTAAAGCAACTAATCCCACAGGACACACCTGGGTGACCAGAAACACCTGTCAGTCACACATTCCAATTCTTTTTCTCACTGAAAATTTAGGTGATCTGACACAAATGGTGCTAACTTCTATGTTGTTTGTGTCATCTGTACATACATTTCAGTAAATGAAAGCTGGAATTCTGCACTCCTGTCTGTTATTCGTCTTTTGATAATAAACTAAAATGTCTTCAGCGTACAGCAAAAACTAATGAACTGGCCTTGCTGTTCCAATACTTCTAAGGGCACAGTTTGTGTATATATATGTCCCCTCCCATTTTTAAGGGAAAAACAGAACCTGTGAGCTAAGGTATGATTGCTGTGCTTTATCCTTAGCAATTAAATAGTCAGATTTAATATTAGTCTTATTGTAACTGCAAAGTGTTTTGAACTCATGTTAAGACTGTTTTGTTTTTTATTCATTTCCCAAAGTTCTCACATTTTGTGTAAATTACCTTGCATTCTCTGCATCTGTGGCTCCATTGAAAAGAAGGTTACACACCCCTGCTTTATTCCACGCAAATTAAATGGTTCACCTGCCTCTTGAATGATTAACTCCAGGAGATAATATTGCACCATGCCTAGTTACTTTTAAATGTCCTTATCAGGCATTACAGATTTGTGGCATCGCAGTTTGGTAATCACAAAAGTTAAATGGAAAATTTTCTTCCTGAAACGGTGTGCAGTGATTATGTGAAGGCCGTCACAGGTGTCTGTCACCTGTTTGTTAAGGATGACGGCTCTATTTTTCCTGTTGTTTTTTGAAATAGAGCAGCAAATAAAAACAGCAGTTAAGATTAAAGTTCCTTTACTGTAAATATATTAGGTTTTTATGGCAGGCAAAAGTCTTTTAAATCTGGGAAGGCAAAAGATTGAGTTCAAAAGGTCAGAAACTATACAGGAGCAAATCTGTAGCAAGTAAATGGGTAAAACTTTTTCTAAACCACTGACTTATAGAAAGTTATGAGGAAACTGGAGCAAAAAGGAGACACCTTACTTAGGCTGGTTAAAATTACAAAATAAATATTGCAGAGCCAATGTAAAATCAAATCACCTGAACTACGTGTAGTCGGGGGAGAACATCAACATCTATACAGGTGCGCACACACACACACACACACACACACACAAAATGCTGTGACACCCTTCTCTGTACAGTGTTACATTTCACAACACTGATGTAAACACCTTATATACTTAACAAGAATATTCTTGTTTTATTGAAGCCGATGTCAACTATGTCGGTTTATCTGCACCACTGTTGACTGAAGTGGACAGGCTCAAGCTGATTGGCTGTGCATCTCTACCCTGTGAGTTTATGGGAGCTGGTCTGACACACATTCAGTGTCATAAGGTCAACAGCTCAGCTGCAGAATAATATAAAGTTTCTGCACTGATTAACCTGGCACCTGTTTAGGCAACCTATAAAGTGATACCCTTGCGTGTTTCTTCTGGGCGTCCCCATGTTTATGCATTAATATGCATAAGCCATTTGCCCATTTATGTCTTTGTGTATATACTGTAGTTTCTTTATATCTGTGTTGTTGGCCATTTTGGCAGCTACCGAGACACAAACATTTTCTGTGGCAGTTCAGATTGTTTTCATTTTATAGCACCTACCGTGACTACAAAATACAATCCTAGAGAGACTGGCTTTCTTCTGACTGTGGCAGGTAAAGGTGATGCCAGGCTGGACTGGCGATGTCCCCTCAGTCTGCCTGCCTTCCTTCTCACTGCCTGAACTCTCCTGCTGACCTCTGCTCACTGCTGGGGACATTTACATTGACAAGCCGCCTCTGTCTTATGGGATCCTCCTGGCACAGCGTTTTAAACGCTCCTTGAGTGACGTGTCACTTGCCAGTGATCTCCTTGTGCAGGACTGCTCTAGTGCCACTGAGAAACTCTGAAGCTTAAGTCTTTTTAGTTTCCAGCTCTGTTTATCTTAAGTTCAGCTGATGTGACCAGGCTAACATAAACGTGCTTTGAATGCCATCCGTGCTTGGTGCTGTGTGATACCCAGAACGTCTCTGAATCATCAGAGGTATGAGGTGGCCATGTCTTGGTGGTGTGGAATGCGCTGTGGAGCACACAGGTGTGGTGCTGTTGAGAGAGTGTGCAGAGATCCAGGTGCAATATCAATGTCGCAGCCTTCACAGCCTCACCTCAACAGACAAGCTTCTGGAGACAGGAGAACCAAGGCAAGGTGAGTCTTCCAAGGCGGCGCTCACTGACGGAGGGACCAAGGGTGTGTTTACATCTCAGCTCTTCATGTAGATGGTTCTCAGGATGGCGGTGGCTCAGCTGTTTGTGAATGATTCCTGGGCAACGTGGCTTTTAAAGCTCTGCTAACATTTGGCTGTCTAAAGTCACTGGGTCCATGTGACAAGTGCAACACTGAAAACACGTAGTGACAAGACATAACACATACTGGGGAAAAGAAAGGTAATGTGTCAGCAGAGGAAGTTGGGCCATGCTTCCTGAGGAAACCATTCATGCTGACTTGAATTTTTTAAGCACTTCCAAAGCATAATTAAATGGTTTCATGTTTATTTCGTGTCAATTAATAGGAAATGACTAAAATGCTATGAATTACCAAAGCATAGCTTGGAGAAACTGATGAGTAAGGTGCATGCATCACTTTAATAAAATGTACACCAACTGCAACGGCACGTATGACTGGTGATGCTCACAGAAGCTGGGCCAGCTGTAGCTGCAAGCTATTCACTTAATACATCTGCGCTATGTAGCCTGGCTTGGGTGTGCACAGGAAGTAACAACCAGTTTGTTCTTTTGTTTTTATTAAAAAAAAATAGAAAACAGACATTTGCTGTTGAGGCTGTGGTTTCAGGCACTGCTAAAAGAATGCAGTACAAAAAAACAAGAAACAATAACTTTTAAAGAATAAAATTAAAATGCATTACATGGTGAAAAATCTGATTTTTACATATATTACAAATTTGTACATTACAGAAAGCATTGCTGCTAATCCAATACATTTCTTCATTGTGATACAGTACCATTATATGAGTGTTTTGGCCCCTCCCTTCATTTTACAGCAGAACTGCAGCTGATTGGCTGGCTCCGTTCCTTCATTCACAGACAATAGTGAAATACCCCTGTTGCCTACACTACATTAACCATTTTGCCTGTCCTAGTCACGTATTTTGGCACAGATGATGTGATGGCCTTGTCCCCCTTCATGCCTCACTGGCAGTAGAATGTCAACACATTTTGCTGGTTGCCACGGATGAGAAGGGCGGGACAGTGGAGTCCCCTGGTCAGGGTGTCCAGCCAGGCCATGTAGAGTGCGCTGGGGCAGTCAGCCTGGGGCACTGGTAAACTCCTGTGGACCAAACAGCCTCATTGTTATCACTTGCTGCCTGAATTTAACCTTATCTGTTCATTCTTTTGTGTGTGTGTGTGTGTGTGTGTGTGCGTGTGCGTGTGTGTGTGTGCCCTGCGCCTCCTGGGATGGGCTCTAGGCTTCCTGCAACCATGAATTGGATAAGCAGTATAGAGAATGGATGGACGGATGGGTGGATGGATGTGCATTGTTCTGTACCCCACTTCCTGTGAAGGGCCACTCTATCTGAAAGGCACTATATAAAAATAAATTGAATTCTTATTGATGAATTACTACCTATAAACAAAAACCCCCAAACATAACATACAGCTTCTGTGACCAAAACAATGTCCATTTTAAGAAACAAGCAAAGAATACATAATTTCCTAACACAGTATAGAGATAATTGTTACTAGGTTTGGATGGTATTACAGTATTACAGTATCCCGTGGTATTTAAAAATAACAACGGTATCCCTTTAAATACCGTATCTGCTGTGTAATGTGTGCTGTTTATAATAAACGCCTGAAGAGTGTGTGTCAATGTCCAGCATCAGCACCACTGCCTGTGTTTGAAGATGCAAAAAGTAACGACAGAACTCCTGTAAATGATGTAAGCCTAATTTATCAAATCACGAACCTGTCAAAAATCCGCTGGTCCCCCAAAAAAATGCAACTGCTGCAGTTTGGCAGCATTTTGGGGTTCAACCTAATGACCAACCAGTTAACCTCAATCAGCCTGTATGCAAAATCTGTATGAAGAAGGTGCCAGAGAAGGAAATACTCTGAATGTACATCTCCATCTCAGAATTTATCACCCGCTAACTGCTGTGTGGGTGGACTTGTTGTCGAGGTCACAGCCCCCTGCTGCAACTGCTACTACAGCCCAAGCAGGACTACCATCTGGCCTCACCACTGGGACACAACCAACAACAGCCCAAGCAGGACTACCATCTGGCCCCACCACTGTGACACAACCAACAACAGCCCAAGCAG
>JABJVR010002849.1:0-16733 GCA_025773905.1 Chitala chitala
CTGATGCTCAGTTTGAACTTCAGCAAGTCGTCTTCACCACATCTAGATGCCTAAATGCATTGAGTTGCTGCCATGTGTTTGGCTGATTAGCAATTTGTGTTACCAAGCAATTGAACAGGTGTACCTAATAAAGTGGCCGGTGAGTGTATTTGTGGATTGTCTTTTTTGCATTTGTGACGCTTTCTCTGGGAGCTAAAAATAGTATAACTATTCATGTATTCACGTAGTCAGCAATCGTAATTAGAAACCCATCCTGAACCTGCAGTACAGTAAGTCACCCATATAAAAATATCTAATATATACAGGTGCCGTAAATATGTTTTTTGACTTTATTTGGACAGCATGGTGGCTCAGTGGGTAGCCCCACACCTCCAGGGGTGTGGATTCATCTGGAGTCTCGGTGCTGTGTGTGCGTGCACAATTGTGGAGTTTGCATGTTTTCCTTGTGCTTGTATGGGTTTCCTCTGGGTCCTTTGGGTTTTTTGGCTCCCTCTTGCAGCCCCAAAGACTGAACTTGCCCTTATTGTGTGTGTGTGTGTGTGTGTGTGTGTGTCCTGAGAAGGGTTTGTGTCCAGGGTGTCCCTTGCTTTGCGCCTTAGGCTTCCTGGGAGGGGTTCCAGGCCACCCATAAACTGTAACTGGGATAAGTGGTTTGATAATGGAGGGATGGATTTAATTATCAGGGTTGACTAGCCTGAAATTATCTTTTTAGCATCGTATACGGTTTGTTTTTTTCTGTCGATGCAAGCTTTCACAGCAGTATGGACACTTATAATGCTGAATAATCTTTTGATTGTTTCTGTACTTAAATGATATACCTGTATATATTTCAGGATGTTTGGAAAAACTGAAGGTGCTGCTTAAGGATGAGGACATCACAGTAAGAGTGAAAACCACTGAAACCATCCGCCTGCTGGCAAACCATAATGTTGGCAGGTAACGGAGGTTTGTCTGTGATGGTCTGTTGTTGTTGTTGTTAAACTTATAGGTTTGTATCTGCAGCATTGACACATGAAGGTACTGTGCTTTGTTTTAGAATGTGCTGGTTGATGTTAGGCTTTGTATACCCAGGATGGCCATTCTGCAGTATAATTTGGTGTCACCTTTATGTGGTCTTCTGGATGACTCAGAGGATGCATGTCGTAGGAATGTGCACCAAGTGCTTGAGCTGTTGACAGAATTTCCCCCAGGTAAGGATACCTTCAAAGGGATGTTGTGACATACCTACTATTGTTTTTTAATTAGTATGTTTTTAAAAATTGGCGCATTTATTGTACATCTACTTCGCCCTTTTGGTACAAAGTAAAAGTGGTAGTGATAAGTACCCAAATAATTTACATGAAATTGTCTTATATTCTAGACTGCAGTGATAAGAAAAAATGTTGTAAAATTTAAAATGCTGCATACGTACTCCATATGACTTTATATTTTCAATATATTTTTATTTCTTTTACAAGATGATCATTACCTGTTGATAAGTAATCTACAAGTCATTATTATAGTACTATATTACAGTACATGTTAATAATGTTTAGTGAATATTGAAAAAATTTTTGCCTACTACTGCATTAATTGTGTAGCTGTATTTTGAATAATCAGTTGTGTATGTTTCACAAAAGAAAGGTACACACATTTTCTGAACATTGATATATTGAACATTGAACATTTCTGAACATTGACATGACAGTAACTCAAAAGCTCAGGTTGTTACCTTTTGCCTGGAAGCCTGGGTTGTGTTTTATCTGCTGTGTTTATGTGCTAAACACTGACTTTGCATGGGTTGCTTCGTACTACTGAAAGCACTGTACAGGTCGATTTCCGTCTTTAGTCTGTAAGTGTGGATCCATGTCCACAATCAGTGACGATAAGATATTGCATATGTTACATAACCTGACAAACACAAAATGTTTCCTACATAAAAGACAAGTCATATTTATTCTTTCGTTGTCTTTTTTTATTTGTGCCCCTTAACATATTATAATACAGTGTTTGGCATTTTGGTCACATTCCCATAACTTCCAGTGAAACAGTAACGATGCAGACATTAAGGGGGTCAACCTGCAAAACACAGTGTAAGTCAAAAAAGAACACAAAAGAAAATGACTACTTTGTGTCAATACTCAGCAAGACTTCCAATTTAAAATGGAGTAAATGAAATGATCAATTATGCTCAAATGCGTTACATAGTTCAAAGTTACATCAGCTATTGGACTGTAATGACACTCTTTTGTTCCATATTTTGTGGACATCTGAAAGACCATTTGGGACTGTTGTGTGATATGATGTTTAACACTGGTTTTCGGAACATGTAACAATATGTGTTCAACATTTAAAAAACAGTGACTCAATATTTAAAGTTAACGTCAAAGCGCCAAAGGTACACGTGCACCTGCTGCTGTTATACCTTTGAACAATATCCGCACTCCATCATAAAAAAATAATAATAAAAACATACATACATAAAACACAACAATCTTACATATTTTCTCTCACCTATACCCTTCATGAGATATTTTCACAAAACAATATTTGCAGCATTTGGTTTATTCCTTATATATTTTAATATATTTTAAATAATTCTTAAAATGGACATCTTGTAAAATAAAGCTTGAAGCCCTTAACTGAGTTGTTGCACATCACAAGTCTTTGAACAGCAGTTAAAAAGAAGAGAAATACATTCTTCTCCTCTGTAATCAGTCTGTCTGCTGTTTCTGTAATGACTGTGCTTTATTCGTACTTTATTTACATGTTATGCACATTGTTCACTTATCGTACAATTGAAGTATGAAGAAACAGGTGACGTTTGTCGTATGTTTTGTGAAATTTTGACTCGACCCCTTGTGCCAGTGTTGTACATCATTATGATGCCTAGATCAGGATGACAGGCCTGTCACCTGTCTGCACTTGAAACTCAAGGATTCTCAGAAAATGCAATAAATCGTTTCAGACCAGATTAGCCTTTTTCAGGCGAATGAAATGTTTTTCATTCCCATTTAACCTTGGTGTATAACTTTCTGAAAACAAATGTACAAGTGGTGTGATTAGGTTTGATGTACTACACCTTTTTAGGGGGTATATGTGATTAACTCAAGTAGAAACAAGTATACAGATGTAAAGAAGTCATGCAGTTTCAGTCAATAAAATGAAATATTAATATTTCAACAAGATTAATATAAAAAAATGACATTGAGCTTGGCACTCATCTTCCTTTGTCTGAATCTTAAAACTGCTTGCAGAAGACTCAATATTTAATTTTTTGTCATTTGTTTATAATACTCAAACAGTTAGGTGCAAAGAGATAGTAATGCACAGCCAGTGAGCCTAGCAGTGTTCGTGTATTGGATTAATCCAAGATCACAGACAGTGTCCTCACTTCTGAAGTGATCTCCTGGGTATTTTGCATGTCTTTGTCACCATAAGGCTCCATTTCCAGGGAGACAAGACAATTACAAAACAGAAACCTGCATTGTTGACCTTTTACACAGTTTGGAACGTGAAAGCAGCATTGATCGAGTAAGGTAGGTGTAACTGCTATCAAGTAGGAATCAGAGAGTTAAATGACAATGACTGACATAGGACAGAAGGGAGGAAGGTGGAAATGCAGTCTCACATTCTCAACTAAGAAACACTTGCTGTTGTTAAGAACTGTGTTTTTCCTGTGATTATGTATGTGTAAGCTGCAAAACGAATATGTTCAGTGCAATCCCTTCCCAAAACATCCACCTGTTTAAACTTTTCTTCCTCCTCTAAGTGTGGAAAAGTAAATGCATCAGTAAATATCAGGAGCTCTGTGTCCTTAACGGCTTTATCTCCATAAGACGGCTGCAAACCTGCAGCAGTCCACCCGCAGTTAAAGAGTCCGTCTCCCGCCAAACCCTGCCCTAGCACAGGCCAATATACTTGAGGTTGTTCTGTATGATGACGTCTGTGACGGCGTCAAATACAAACTGGATGTTGCTGGTGTCCGTGGCACAGGTGAAGTGGGAGTAGATCTCCTTGGTCTCCTTGTTGCGGTTCAGATCCTCAAACTGACGTTGAATGTAGACTGCAGCCTCCTCGTACGTGTTCTGGCCCTTGTATTCTGCAAAGCAGAGCGTGAGAGGGATGCGCTTGATCTTCTCAGCCAGCAGGTCCTTCTTGTTGAGGAACAGGATAAGCGACGTGTTGATGAACCAGTTGTTGTTGCAGATGGAGTCAAAGAGACGTAAACTCTCTGCCATCCTGCTCTGCAATACAGAGAGCAGAACCAGATTTTCAGATGACATGCTGATTCATGAATATTAATCAAGCTTAAAACAGTTCTTCAGAGTCCTTGTTTTTCATTCGCTGGTTTTTATGTTATCTGCAAATCGTTTTACGGGTGGATGCACTGCTTCTTATTAAAATGAATGTGTTGCAGTTTGGATTAACTTGCTCAGGCAACCTGTGTACTCTTTATGAGGCTTTGGTCTAGTTGAAATCGAACATAGGTTAGGAAATGACATCTGTATCATTAAGGGGATGGCAAAACTGAGAAAATGCTGAATGAATGAAGATTAGGAAGAATGTAAACTTATAGCATGCATTTCTTCTGTTGCTGGTACAGACACACAACCACTTATCCTAGTCTAAACTGACATGTCCTAAAGTATGAATTTAAAATGATAAAATAATAATATATAAAAAATAATACTATAATTACCACTGAATGTACACATTTTGAAGAAAAAAAAATACCCCCAAAATTACAGTTTTGTTAGGAAAAAAAATTGTACAATGTTTTGTTAGTGGCCCTTATTAGTCAATAATAACATTATACACTCAACCCTTGGCAACAGAGACCACAAGGTAGGCCACTAGGGGTAAAGATTTTAAATTAATGTCTCTGTTTAAAAAAAAATTACAGATTAAAGGATAAAATTTACAGTTACTGTAACTTTGAGTGTTTGTATAACTACTTTGAGCATCTATACACAGTCACATAATGCATGCCCACATTTTTTTGTCCAGTTTAGACAAGCAATTATCCATGTTAGAACATGCATGACGGATAATTCTTCTGTAAAATTGTGTGTTGTGTTGTTGCTGTTCAACCTTCACAGCCCTCTATTAGTCTAAAATTATTCTGGAGATTAGATGGTCATAAGGCCGATGTGCCTATGAAGTGTCATTGCGAAACGTTCAACCCCTCTCCTTTGTTTTATCAGATGAATTACTTCTTTTCAACACCAGGTGGCAGGCCTGTCCCAGAGTCTTTTGCTCTTTTGCGTCAAACCAAAGAGAAACGAGTGCAACAAATTCATGCAAAATTATCAAATACCAAGGGTCAGTTAAATGTATACACTGTTAAAATTCTTTCGTAAATTACTATGTCACAGAAATTGTAGTGTCAAAGAGCTTGCAGTATAATAACGGAATAACATTAGGCAATGAAGCTGATTTGGAATCTGGTTAACAGGTGGTATACAGTGTAAAGCAATTACCATTGTACAGCTTGTTGTATAATTGATGGTCATTCAGTTTTGTTGAACTTTCCATGTGGATTTATGTAGATTAGCATGTTTCCTTTGGAATTTCAAGTAGTCGATTTGTGAAAGCACAATGCAATGTTAAAATGTGTAGTTACCATATAAAACAATTGAAGAGACTGGGTGGGGCTACACTGCATGTCTGATGTTTCTTGAATGTGTATATATTTTTTTAATGATTAATATACCTTGGTATGCTCTCTCTCACAATTTTTTAAATCTTTAAAATGTATTTGTTTCCATTTACTTTATATGCATTTTGTAAAATATTACTCGTTACAGAGGTGCCTGCAGAAAATTTTTATTGGGGTCGTCAGATAGCGTCAGTAAATATCATGGAGTACCACATGTAAGTCTATAGCACATGCAATATAGCTATAAAAGTTTTAAAACTGTGCCAGTGGGTGGGTAGCCTTTTCTCTGTGTTATCTGTAACGACCCTTTGCCACCCCTTACAACCACCATCGGTTCTTTAAATTTAAATGGAAAAAAAGACTGTATTTTGGTTGAAATACTGTGACCATGTCTACAACAGTATTTTCAGCTAAATTTCTGCTAGTTTTGTTTGTACAGCGTTGGTTGTCATTGTGTTGTCATGCTGAAGCTCTGAATTGCTGTTGAGCTCCAGAGTACCTTACATCTTTCTTATCAACTTAGACTCTGACTGCGCAACTACACCTTTGAATGTTATTAAACCTGTATTTTACCAGGAAAACCTAATTGAGATTAAAAATCTTTTTTTCAAGAGTGTTCTGGCAGCACGTAGGCAGCAACACAAAATTACTAACAAACTACATAAACAATTACAAATACAATTACAAATATACAAAACATATCATATAAATACTCATAATAACGATCAAAAGGCAATTATACAGTAGTGAAATAAGCTAAAATGATATAAAATAAGTCACAAAAATTTAAAACGCAGCAACTATTTTAAAACCTCATAGCCAAATCCTGACAATGGCAGAGAGAAGATAGTGTGCAGAGATCCTGCAGCAATGCTTTAAATCTACCCAAAGAGACCAGTGACTGTAATTTTATCTCATTTTGCTGAAGATTCCATATGTAAGGAGCTGCATATGCAAATGCTGTTTTGCCAAATTCTGTTTGAACGAAGCACATAATTAGTTTGCTCTTTTCTCTGCATGTACACACACAAATATGATGGCAATAGCCCTAGAATGACTTTATAGATAAAACAGTACTGTCAGGAGGGCCAATCAACCTTTGTGTACAATGCACAATGATCAGAAAGGGTGTTACAATTTGTAATAAGTCTCAATGTTCAATGCATTCATCACATGCTTTTATCCAAAGTGACTTACAACATTTCGCATATGTGTTACAATGAGCTAGCAGTGGGTGTTTTGCTCAAGGACACTCCTGGTGGCTGGGCTGGGATTTGCACCAGGAGGCTTCTGCATCCCAGCCTGGTGTCCTACCCATTGAGCCACCAGGCCAATACAATCCATAAGTGCAGCCATGCCATATAATTTGGACATTTTTGCACAAATGAAATATTGTTGATAGATACCAGATCTACAGTAATGAGAACAAAGTTGAGTTTTATGATGTCGATCAGCAGCTGGTGTTATTAAGAGCATGTTTTAAAGCATGACAACAATTATTTTAGATCACGTTGAAAAGCCTTCCAATAATTAAGTAAAATCTTTTTGTTACATTTGTTGTAGATGTTTTCTTAGTGTGCCAGTCATATAACTACACATAAGATATCAGAAGCATGAAGAAAATTATTGTTATATCCAATTTCTTTAAAATTTGCTGTTGCACAAAAAATGTTATGAAATGTTTACATGATTTTAAGTGACTACATGATATTAATGACACTGTTGGTAACCATGACAGTAATTATCATGCACCATATTTTGTGGAAATAAATTATTAGTATTGTTGATATATGCAGTCGCTGACATAGATAGCAGGTTGATGCTTGAAAATGCTGAAGTAAAGCAGCCAGATTCCTCAGGTGTACCATGTAGTTATTGAAATATGCCTTTTAGTGCTGAACCTAAATCATTTTTTTATAATTTGAAAGTACAGATTAGTTCTATTTCAATGCACAATCCAACCAACAAATTTGAATTGCTATGTTGTACTATTGTAATATTAGTTATACAGTATATACTAATCATTAGCAAACAATTTTTCCCTCAAATTTAACAGTTCCTTCTTTTCCTTTCCGTATAGCTCATGGGAAGATCAAATTTCGATTGGTGCAGAAGGTTAAGTTTCAGTGTTGCTCCAAGAGCTAAGCAATCCAGGAGCGTTGTTTAAATGCTGGTGCGGGCCATTTGATGCAAATAATTTCAGGTCTTCCAGCTAAATGTGTAAAGGGGCATCCAGAAACAGAACTGAAAAATGATCCATTGCCTGTGGCTGTGGGGACTGTAGCGCTTTGTGTGGCGCTGCACGCTGCGTCTGCTGGGGGGTGGAGGGGTGGGTGTGTAGCTAGAGAAGCAGTGTGTATGCAGGAAGACCGTCTGAGTGTTGGAGCAGAAGGCCTCTCGTCTCCTTCCAATCAAATCAGCCCTAATGGATCACATTAGACCTTAACTCTGTCTCTGCGTATGTGCCTAATTTGATTGGGGGAATTAGCAGAGAAGGTCTGCCCTGTTATTTCAGACTCCTCCCACACCTTTGGCTCCTAAGTGCCCATTTCCTTCTCTGAGCCTTTTCTTCATAGCCTCTTTTATCTTTAATGCCTTTTCTGTCCTTAACAATCTTCACTCTACACCTCAGATTCCTTTGTTTTCTACTTCTGTCGTTCCTTTATTTTTTTGGTATGCATATCTGCGTCTTTAATTTTTATTTATGGTATTTTTTAAACTACTAGAATGTGGTATCTCTATCCTTCTCGTGATGTTTCATCTCCTTTTGTTAGTGAGGCTGTAGAATTTCATGGTAGTGAGAACCAAAATGTGAATGTAGTACCTACAGTCTACTTTCAGTAATGGAACAGATATTTCTAGCTTGTCTTAATATTACCAATGCTTTTTATAGCTACAACTTAATGGAAGGATTGAGTTTTTTATGTTGAAAAACCTGTTGTTAATGATTGTTTCATTTCAGGTGCATGTTTTTATGTATTAGTTTTTTTTTTTTTTGGCTTTGCAGCCAGACTCAAAAGCTTGTAATTTTATAACAGTATACATCTGAATATTCTGCTAAAATAATTAGGCTCTGTACGTTTAGTTTAGTGCTTGAGGTTACAGCAGGGAGTTTTTGTCCCGTTAATTGTGAAATGCAATTGCGACATTGATAGCTACTCTGCTATTTTAAAAATGTAGTAAAATAATTGTTGGTTATAATATCCTGCATTTCACAGTAGGTTTCATTTTCTTGAGTTCATTTCTTAGTAATAACCATGTTTATTTCAAAAGGAATAGCATAAATTTATTTGTTAAAACATTTCTCAATATGGTATTCAAACTAAGGACACAATATTCATTCAAATTTTCAGCACCTTTACACGGTTAAATTTGCAAAGATCCAGAGCCTGTTTGAGGAAGGCAAAATGCATGCTGGGTGGAGTTGGCGTGTCACCCGAGTTACCACGGCACGGTTGCACCTGAGCTGTTTCTACAAAAAGAGTGCTGAGGCAGGCACAATCTGAAATGTATTCAGTAAAACCAGCTGCAATGCCAAATGATATTCATATACATCTTTGGGGAAAAAAAATTTGCTTTAGTTTTGAAAACCAAAAGCTGTTTAAGTGAGAGATAAAGTGGGCTTTGAATATAGGTTGAGCACCTCACAAAACAAAGAAAAATAACTGTATTGAATAGTCATGTTTCATAGAAAATAGAGTGTTTTATAAAAAGTGAAAAGGCTGTGCAGGTAAGCAGTGCTGAGCTCTTAGTGTAGGTGCTATCCTGCAGAGCAGGGCCTGTTCACATGCACACTCAAGTGTCTCCCTTTGTCTTCCCATGGTGCAATCTGCAGGAGCACTGCTACATCACATTAAAATGGCTCTTTCATGAATGAACTCCTCCTGTGCATCTAATCCCACACCCCCACTGAACCCTTTGACCTTTTCTGCTTCTATAGTGCTCACTCAGAGAACATATCACAGGGCCCTAGAGCCCTTATCCCTGGATGATTTTCTCTGTTTGGTTGAACTTTAAGTTGCCGTTACCTCGCTGACAAAATCGTGCATAGAAAAGACGCGATGCGTTTGATCTGTCGCATGACATACAGCGCTTAGTTTAGCACAGTTTGTTGGGCACGTTCAGTAGCTGTAATGCCATCTAGGTAGCAAGCAGACCACCAGACCTCAACTTTCCAGTGGAGTATTTTAAAAAGGACCAGTCTGTTTATGTTTGTTGGTGGTGTTGATGAAATAAAAGCAGGGCCTCTGTACCCTTGGCACTGTGTTTAAAACAAAGCCACAAGCTCCCATGATGCGTGTGTGTGTCCAGAGGGAGAGCAGGAATAGAGATGGAGTAGAGAAGGAGTGGAGATAACGCTGTGCATTGTGGCGCCCCACACAGGCTAACCTTCCCTCAAAGCACTCAATACACACAGCCCATAATTAAGCTTTGCTGCTAATGAACAGCCTTTCCACATTAATCCTTTGTTTCCAGTAAATAAATGTCCACGATGATCCCTCCTGTCCTGCTCACTGCCTGTGTCTGCCCGTCATGCCGCTTGCTGGCAGTGATGCCTGAAACGTGGTGGCTCCACAGAGCGTTGTCGAACTGAGCACACAGAGCTCAGTCGCTGACATCAGGAACATGTCGGCGGGCATCGCTGCCTTAATCAGACTGGCAGGTGTGAACAATAAACAACTTGAAGAAGTAAAGTCATAATATGTTCTAATACATTAAAGATTTATGCAAATGCACCGTTTCCCCCCCACCCATTTTTTATTTATTTTTATATTTTTTTTGATGAATACGATGGCATCTGCCAGGTTTTTGCGGTGCCAGCCTTGTTCAGAGCCACCGGATGCAGCCTGGGTAGCAAAGTGAACACCATATGGCTGAAATCACACCAAGAGATCTACATGTACTGCTGTGTGTCCCGTTTTACAGCATGCCACTTATCACGATTTCTGCCCGCTTCCTTTTACCGTTGAGGCCCTTACTACGTATTACCTGGGTATAAGGCTAATGCCCCCATTTGCCTTTCCTTTGTTTGGTACGCGTTTGGCGGCATGGTGCCCAGCATGTGCCACTGAATGTCGGTGAGTAATCCCTCCTGGCCGCCCACACGAGCACCCTGCTGCTGCCGGAGCGCAGTGCAGAGACGCGCCTCTCTCGTGCTCTGGGTCTGCGAAGATTTTGTCTGCTTCCTGCTGCTTATCAGGGATTCCGCTGTTTGATCAAGCCATTCTGACAGACTCTCTGCAGGCCTCACCTTTATGCATTGTGGTTAAGACTAGCCATTTCACTGTAGGCTGGGGGGCGCATTGTGATTTTGTAAGACCACAGTTTTTGCACACACGGTGGTAAAATGAAGCAAGTTAAAAGATTTTGCATAATTAAGTAAATTTAAATATCAATTCATGTTTAATCTAAAAACATAGTTGTTTGTAACTGGCAGTGGAAGGTGTTACACCGATAACTTATAGCCTCTAAATGTGTGTCCTGTTTAACAGTTACTGTGGTTTTGAGTGAAATAAAATACCGTGTGTAGCCCAACAAAAAAACATCTTCTGGAACTTTCGTAGCATATGCCTTTGCTTCGTTACAGACTTGTGAATCTGATCCATAATGCGACTCTAAAGAGCTTGATTATGTTTCACTTTAGTTTTACTCCATTTTAGTATGCTGAATCAAAGGAAACTGTGCTGTAAGGCATTCCATTCACTAGCACCAAGTAACTCCTGGCACACCTTGGAGGATGTATTGGGTCCAGTCATTCTCTACATATTAAAGAGCATTATTTGAATAATTTCTCATTACCGGTGCTCTGTTCCAAATCGTCCTGCAGACTGTGAGTAGATCACAGCGTCCACCACCAAGCCGAGCCGTGGGCCGCAAGGGAAGCGTGTGAGAAACACCACTGTGATGCCGCACTCAGGAGAAAATGTGCATGGGTCAGAAACGCGCAGCACGGTCTTCAAAGTGTTACTGCGAATAAGTCCCCTCGAAGGCTGCGTGTAGTCTGTCATAAAGCACTTTCCTTAAATAAGCACTGTGGGCGTAATCAACTTTTTAGTGTAAACGCCAGAGTTTATATTCAGTGCTCACCTGACGTGATGCTTTACCCAGTTTACACGACTCTTGAAGAAAGTGGTGCATGAGAATAGGTAGCAAAATGCTAACGCAAACAAATATTAGCTTGCTGTTTGAATCTTTGAAGTATTTGGCTAGTGTTGGGATGTGGTAGAGATACAAAGGCCTCAATTTCCTACTTTAAAAAATATTAAAACAGTTGAAGACTGAGTAACTGATTGCCAAGAACCTTAAATTAGAAAGATTAATCATATTGTTACAGTATCTTTACTTTGGCCTGGTTTATTATTAAGTGTCAAGTATTTACTGTAATTCTGTAATTTCACATCATGTCACACTATAAAATTTATTTAATTACTAATTACTGTCAGTTTGAATTTAATGATAAACAACATAAATATTGTAAAGGAGTACCTTTAACAAAGAGTATTCCTATGTCAATTAACCAAAAATTTCATGAGTATGTATATTAACAGAAGACAATCGTATACTTTTTTTACAAATACTGTCTAACTGAAAAATTAACATGTAATAAACAACGATTACATATTATTCAGCCTTCTTAAATCCCCCATATGGGAATGATAATTAATGCTTTTTTAATTAAAGTGATGTTTGCAAAATGTATGTCCAATGGCCCAGACACAGATCAGTGTTTAGAAAGTAACTGCTGACTTCGTACTTGTAATTTCTTCGTTATGAAAAGGAAAATTTATAGTTTAGTATATTGAAATTTTGTATATGGTAGAAAAAAATGTCTTTTATCCATATCAGTGTTTCAAGACAGCCAGACAACAATGAAAATAAATCTAACAAAGATAACCTTTCATGTGACCGCAAAAAGTACACGGGTTCATAACTTTTAACACCAGTCTGTTACTGAACAGGAGATGAGCTAGAAGCAGTGAAATTCCAACAGGCAAAGAAGGAATGACATAACAACAACCTTGTGATGACAAATATACTATTACCAAGAACCGGTTAGCCAATTTAAATTCCCAGTGAGCTCAGGGTGATGGCATGACTATTAAAATTCATAAGTGTAGCAAACCGTGTTGAGAAACTGAGGAGGAGCGCGGTGCAGCAAACTGACTTGCAGCTCCTGCTGGAGTGTTAGCCAGTGGAACGGAGAAGAAATTTTAATAAGACCCAGGGTCTGTTTTCAGCAGCTCTTCCGCAAAAAGCATTAAGATGCACGCTCTGCAGAGAATGAGAGAGGCCTGCAGCGGGAAGTCTGTCGGTTCATGTTAGGTGAGGCAGTTCGGTGAACAGGATCAGTGTTTTTCAAAACTAAACAATAAAGGGGAAAAAAGGACCTGCAGTCAACCAAAGTGGATACTTTTATAACGTAAGATTCAATTAACTGAAACTAAAACAGTTAATTAGATGTCAAGTCAATGCTGGTGTGTGGTGATAATTTAACCCTCTGCAGCTCCACGAGGCACTTAGAGTTTCCAGCATCTGTTTTTTTAGACTTGTTCATCTTATAGTTGCAACTGCAAAATAATACAATGCCATTCAAGTGCGTTTTCTTGCAAGTTGTCTTTTCACCTGTTCGTAGCACTTTGCATTTTGGTATCCAATATGTTTTTAAAACTTATGGCTTCTATGTCAAACTAATAGTTACAGCTGGTTAGGTTCATGAAACTACAGATTGTGAGCCCTTCACTCATGTCTGATTTTCTTCTGGGAATTAGAGCAGCACTAGCAGAGACAATTCAGCACGTGTTTATTTGTACCATTAATATCAGTGCTCATTCCAGACATCCATTCCTCATCCATTGAGTATCGGTAACAAGCTCCTTAGTGCTATGGATTTTGAGCCACAGGCATGGGGTCTGCTGCAGGTATTGAGGTATGAGCTTCAGATGTTGAGATCCTCATCCTCTCGTTCATGGATGAAAATATTTAACTGTTACCTGTCCATGGAGGTAATCTATACTAACTAAAGAAACAATACATGGAAAAATAACTGACAAAACATTTTGGAAACATAATGTACTAAAACATAATGTACTAAAACAGTAGATTAAGTATTAACCCTCTTCTCCTTACTAAGAAAAGACACACTGAAAATACAGTATATTACTATACTACTGTTACATAAACTACATACAATCACAAATACAATGGCAGCACTTTTATTTAATGGTAGCTCTTCACCACTGTCCATTATCCAGTTATACAATTGTAGCTTTAACATTATGGAATGAGGTTAAACACCTTGCCCAACATTTTGCTCTCAAAATTAAAGCTTGTTGTAAGCCCTTGACAGTTCCACAACACCACCGCAATTTTCTTAATACCTGATTCAATTCTCGCAAAAACAAATATGCCGGAGATCAGAAATGCTGTTATTACCACATTTCCAGGCATTTATGTGTTTGCTTGTATGCTAATTAAAGGAGAGCAGCATTATTTCCTGATCTTTAAGCCTGTTTAAGTAAATGTAGGCTATGCCTATGATGTACACCACTTTTCTTCCACTAGCAACCAGCGTTCCATCTGTAGCACAAGACTTCTGTCAGGGTACCAGGCTATGTCCAGGTCTTCCCACCGTGAGGCCCTCATAGGTACACAGTGTTACCCTTCAGAAAAGGTCCACTGACCTTGCCAAGGGAATAGGGGCTGTAGTTTTTATGGCATGCGACATTTGTAAATCTTGGTTTTTTTTTTGCTGATTTAAAATTAAAACTGCAGTAAATAAACAAAAATAGAATGGTGGCCACAGGTTTGTTCATTTTAAAAAAGCTCATAAAATGATGTTGGTTTCATTTCTGACATTGTGAATATGTGAGAATTTTGCAGAAGCACAAGCTAAGCAAGTAAGCTGAACTAAATATGTAACAGAAAGATATTGGAAAGAGCTCCTTTGTGTGTGTTTCTCTGTGTGGTTCACTTCTCATGTAAAGATCATGTGAGTGACAGATGATCAAATTTATTTTCATTGACAAACCAATGTTTTTCAAGTCCAGAAAATACCTGTGCCTTGTTTATATAATCTAAGGCCATTTTTGATTAAGGACACAACATAAACCCATATATGTTGATTAAAACTTTTAGTAAAAGGAAAGCAAACACTTTTTCTTCCTTGCATTTTGGACAAAAAAAAAAGCATTTTTTACTGAAGAAAACAACATGAAATGTGTTGTGACAAAATTTTAACCCAGAGAAAAACAAACAATACGGTATAGTGTTTCAAATAAAAAACTGACTTTATGGAGTAATATGATAAACACAAATTTCAGCAGGTTTCCACTACGTCCATGACAAACTAGGAAACGTTATAGGCAAAAACATGGTGTTTAATAACATTACGCTCAGCAAATTACTCAACAATGGACAAACGCCTAAACGTAAACTACAAATGAAAAAACAGAACAAGGAGAAGTTGGATTCGGAATATCAGCCGTGATGCTGAGTGTATGGGGCTCCCCAGTGCTGTATATGTATGTATACATATATGCTGTACTTGCTAGCACATAGATAATTAATTAAAATCAGTTTGATTACTGCAGGCAAACATGTTGTGATTAATCAACACTTGTAATGGCTCTACTGATCTGCTTGGAAATTGGTTTCTAAAGTAGAGGTTATTAGAGATAAATTCATGTGTTCGTATGGACTATGTCACTCATATTCCAGTGAGATGTTTTATATTTAGAAAAACAATGTGGAAGTAATGAAGTTCATGAGATGCTTGCAGTAAATTCCAGCAGGTAAACAGCTGTGTTGTTCCCAAGAAGCACTTTACCTGAATTGTTTCATTTGGATATCCAGCAGTGTTGAAGTGAGACTTTGGTGTGCCACTTGTGAAGTGAATAGCTTAATTAAATGAGTGTGTACTGTATATTGTGTATGTACGCAACTTTGTATGTTATTCCTGTGCAGTTGTTAAACTGGGAACTTTAAATTGCCTTTTGTGTGTGTGTGTGTGTGTGTGTGTGTGTGTGTGTGTGTGTGTGTGTGTGTGTGTGTGTGTGGTATGTCTATAAATTGGCTAGCATCGTATATAAGAACTCAGTGAGTGATGTACACAGTAAATTATTTTCAGTGGTAATAACTGCAATAGGAATTGAGTCTATGAACTCCAAATAGAAACTAAATATTGTAGAAACCATGAAAGTAGACTGAATATATAAGTAAACAATTACATTGAAACCTGGAAAATTTATGGCTGAAAACTATATTATTTACACAGATATCACTTTTAAAATGTATGGCTGTGGACAAACTACAAAATGAACTATGTAACAGTAAAAAATGGAAATGCTTTGTGCTGTTAAATTAGCAAGCTATCTGTCTTTAACAAGCTACATGTAATTACATGAAATGAAACAAACTATTACAGGGTAAAATATTGGATTAGTACATGTTCCTTTTTTGTAAAAATTTTGCATGTCCTTTTAGACATGTTAATAATGCGTTTCTTCTCACTGAGGCGTTATTGACATGACAAAGCTCTGCATGAAAATTCTGGGTTTCACACACACACACACACACACACACAAACACACACACACACACACAGGACTTAATTCACTGTTGTCTACGTATGGTTGTTATTATTAAATCAGATCAGGAAATTAATTTTTGTCTACTGACAGATCAGGCGGTGCATTAATTTACCTAAGCAGGTTAACATTATTGTCATATTTTAGTGGGGGAAGCAGACAGTGGGTCTGATATGTGAAAATCAGGAGTGTAAAACAAGTCACTGTTTGGTGCTGCTGTTTGAGTGTGTCACTGCACACACACACTACTCTGTAGCTGCAGGGGAAGCATAGGTGTGCAGTTCTAGATTAATGTTTACAAATGAAGAGCATTTCAGCATAAATGTGATTGTATAACCCCTGCTCTTATGCTCACGGCTCATCCTACCTCTTATGCACTTGGTACAAAGGGATTTTGCTTAGCCACGAGTGCTCTATTCCCCAATCTCTGAGTGGCTCTGTGCTGCGTCCGGGGGGGGGGGGGGGGGGGGGGGGGGGGGGGGGGGGGGGGGGGGGGGGGGGGGGGG
>JABJVR010002850.1:0-16730 GCA_025773905.1 Chitala chitala
ATATTGAATGCACATACTATGTAATAGATAATCCTGTCCTTGTAGTAAGGAAATTAAATAAATTCTGTTGGAGGCAATTCACAGAATCAGTGTCATATTTAAGATATTTGCTTCCTATGTTACATAACCAGTAGATGTTGTTTGGAAAGGGTACCCCATAAAATCTTATTACCATTAATACACCTTTTTGTTCTAGAGACACAAAGTTTATTTCATGGTATACAATGTCACAACCAGATCAAGTAACAAGGTTACAGAAATCCTTTTTATTACCTTTCACGCACTCAGATAGACCTTACACAAAACTCACTTGTGAAAACAGCAGGTTGCACATTGCTACAAGTCACCTTTTATTTTAGCTTTAAGAGGATTAACTTTTATTATTCTACCTCCCTAGCTTGTAGAGAGAGTAAAAGTAAAAAGAGCAAATGAAAAACAGCTTATGTTGAGGCATTAAGTGTGCTGAGCACTTTGTTTTTCTGAGAAAAGGTGCATCGGAGGTGACGGCCTTTCATGGTGATTAGCAGAGCCCTGGTCCCTGCCCTATCTCCGCTGTTTACGTCCCTCAGGACCTCAGAATAGTGGGCAATTCAAACTAAATGTGAATCAAGTCTAAGCACAGTGTTCAATTCTAGAGAAAATTATGGGTTATTAAATGAAAAGATTGCTTTGTTCAATAACACAAAAATAACATCGTTGCGCAAATCATTCCATTGTTATGAACGATTTAATTAATTTGGTTTGTTTTTGCAATGTACTTAGGACATTCTGTGACAAAATGAAGCACTGAAAGTATTAGATTATGGTGCAAATCCCTAAATTGTGGAAGGGGGGGCTTCAGTTCTCCTATAATGTACTGCTGTGTTCAATTCAATTCAATTCAATTTATTTTTATATAGCGCCTTTTACAATGATGTGCCTCAAAGCGCTTTACAGAAGAAATAGCAGAAGACGTCTTTCGTTTCCCCTGCCTGGTGGACAGCATCATATCCGCTCTCTCCTCGCTACCCAGGAAGGTTGTATTACAGCTCCATGCCTTGGACAAATAAATGTAATAAGCAATATATAATATGCAGGACCTCTGGATGTTTCATCTTATTTTGAATTAAACGCACAATTTCTGAGGCATTCTCTTTTTCATGCAATTTTAAGGCTTCACTATGAAATGTGTACACATTAGTTTGTGGACACCTTTTGTGAATTTATTTTCAGGTATTACCTTTTAATGAAAGCAGTATAACTGCAATCACTCACAGAAGAGAATATAATGTATCCATTGTGTGTATGTATGTGTTTCTGTGCATGCGTAACTGGTATTTTAAATTTTAAAAGAAAATTAGCTGTATTTTATAACATACAGTGACATGTTACAGGGTATTCTCAGTTCTAAGTAATGCATAATATAAAAAGTGAATTTAAAATGGTAAGAAGAAGCCTGTGCCCAAGGAGTGTGTCCAAATATCATTTATCACATTAGGGCTTTAGCCCTACTGATATAAGCATAATGATGGAAGTATAACATTAAAATAGCCTTTAGTAAGTTAAACCAGGCAAAGTTTTACAATTTCATTAGAACGGAAAAACACATTTTAGTGATCTTGGTGTGTTATTGCTTACGTAAAAATAATGCAATAAAAAATAGCAACGCTGAAGAATAAGTTTCTGCAGTAATGATCAAGGAATGCTTGTGTGATAGAATATGAAATGGCCATTTACCCATCTGGCTTTAAACAAAAAAAAAACAACAACAAAAAAAGGCAGCTGGGCTTTTGTTAGTCTGAAGAATCTCTCAGCTGTGGACTGATTATATACTTTGTAAATAAAAACGAATTCAGTGGCAAAATTAGATCATTTAGGAGCAGATGTCAGTTTCACCAAAAAAGAAGGGTTTTCTTTTTCTGTCTGTTGTTCTTCTTCGTGGAAAATGCCCTCTGTACATACTTACTATCGCCTGGCAGCACCAACAACTTCTGTCACTACACGGTTCGAAATACAACCAGCTCTGTCTCTTTCGTTTCATACCGTGGCCTGCGGACCACTCTAAACGTGTAAGAGGTTTTAAAAAAAATAAAACATGTCAGAGGTCAGATTGTGCTCTAAGCCTATAACACAAATCCCCAAAAGACAACGGTGTTTTAAAAGACATTATATTTTAAATTATCAAACAGCATTGTATGTGGTAGTCTACATTAGTAAAATTTTACTGTATATAGCAAAGACTATAGGTATAACTTGGACATGAAAAATAGTAGTTTATCAGCACTAAGTAGAAACCCAAGCTGCCACGCAACAGCTTGCACTGTGAACCGATCACCTCTCCATCCCATGAAGACTGCAAATGGGTTTTGATTTATGGGCACAATTGAGTCTCTCCTTCTTCCCTCTTTAATGAGCTAAATTTGAATTGCAAATGAAAGGTGCCAATACTTCTGCATGCCAGTATTCATGTCGCTGTAATTGTTTCAAATATCGTGATGGTTAGTAGATCAAAAATAAAAAAAAAACAAGACTGGGGGGCATAGCAAGATGAAAAAATTGAAAATAAAATTGTTTTCGGTACCATCTTACGTAATTAGTGGGAAACTTTGGTTTGGGAGGAGGCCAGAGAGGGAGCTGACACAGACAGAGAGAACCTGCAGATTCTGCACAGTAAGGACTTGGGAACACATTCAATCCCAGAGTACTGAAACACCCACATGGGATTATATTCCAACAAAGTGCCATGTGGTTACTTAAGTGTTACCATGCCTGTGTTATTTTACATTGTGTTTTGCAAGTTGCGCCTAGAAATTAAAACAATTCTTGACAATGGTGCTGTGTTAACTAGCTAACAAATACATATTTCTCTGGGTTGCAATGTAATAAGACTGCAATACTCTGTAACAGAATCACAAGCAATTGCATGACTGTAAACGACAGCTCTTCCTGTTGGGAATGACTATGGAAGATAAGGTTTCGGATAGAGGAGACCACAAGACAATCAGTTCTATTTTTAAATATTACAATGTATCTTACTGTACTGTATAAATAAAAAGAACCAAATATGTGATACATCTATCAGAATAAAATTTTGCTAAATATAATTTTTTGTGTTATTAAGCTTTTTCCATATTAAGTAATCACAGATTTTTTCCATACATAAATACAGAGTCAAGGGCCCTTTAATGATTCAGAGTTTATGGAATCAAAACACACTGGCAGTGTAAAGGAAATAATCAAATGTTCCTTTTTGGGCATATTGACATGCCAAAATGAATGTAAAAACAGGACAAAAAAAGATAGTCTGTTTGTTAGTACTCTAGCCTTGATGACCTGTCCATGCTGTAATGGATAGGAATAACTGTATACTGCAACCAATCAGAAAGTTGTACACTATCTAACATGATATCCTGCAAAAACAGCATTCTGGAAGAAATTGTGTGGGAGTAAGATGAAAAAAAGCTTAATAACTATCAGAGGTATTGTACGTTCCCTACATACATATATACTGTATGTGAACATGATTATTATTAATAAACTTGGTGAAGCCACCTGTACCTATGCTTTCGGTGTTCGTACCCTGTTACAATTACTACGTAGCTAATACTATATGGCCAAAGTATGTGGACAACCTTTCAGGTGTTTCAGCCACACCCATCGTTAACAGCTGCATAAAATTAAACACATAGCCCTGCAATCTCCATTGACAAACATTGTCAGTAGAATGGGTTGTTTTGAAGATCTCACTGGCTTTAAGTACGGCACTGTCACCGGACGTAACCTTTGGCGCAAGCCAATTCTGAACTTTTGTGTATACTACAACTGCCCCATTCAACTGTAAGTGCTATGATAGTGAAGTGGAACCATGTAGGAGCAACAACAGCACAGCCATGAAGCGGTAGACCACACAACCTCATTGAGTGGCGAGGTCGAGTACTGAGGTGTGTAGTGAAACTCTGCTGTCTTCTGCTGCATCACGCACTACACAGTTACAAACTGTTTATGGAAGCAACATCAGTGTAAGAACTGTGCATCAGGACCTTCACACAAACCTAACGTCACTTTGTGCAAGGCTAAGTATGGGCTGGAGAGGTGTACAGCATGCTGCCATTGGACTCTGGAGCTGTGGGAAAGTGTTCTCTGGCATGGTGAGTCACGCTTCACTATCTCGCAGTCTAATAGATGCATCTGGGTTTGGTGGATGCCAGGAGAATGCTACCTTCCAGAATGTGTAATTCCCACAGTGAGGTTTGTTGGAAAAGGGGTAATAGTGTGGGACTGTTTTTCAAGGTTCAACTACGCCCCTTCGTTGCATTCAAGGGTACTGTTAAAGTGGCAGCATACAAACACATTCTAGACAATTTGTGTTTTAAAACTTTTGGCAACAGTTTGAGGAAGGTTCTTTTGTGTGCCAGTGTGATTTTGCCTCTGTCCATAAAACCAGACTTATAAAGACAAAAGTTTGTGTGGATGACCTTGACTGACCTCAACTCTACACAACACTATTAGGATGAACCAGAACATAAATTTCTAGTCATGTCTTATCATCCAACATCAGTGCCAACCTCACAAATGCCCACAAACACAATCCAGAATCTTGTGAAAAGCCTTCCCAGAAAACTGAAGGCTGTTATAGCTGCAAAGTTGGAATGTACTGCATAGTAAATTCTATGATCTTGGAAGGGGATATCAAACAAGCTGCTATGGTATAGATGGTCAGATGTCTACATACTTAAAGCTATATTGTTCACATGCTGATAAGGGCTGTCCAACACAACAAATGCATTACAATCCCTCCTTGACATACTTTTGTAAGGATTTTTAGCCATGTAAAGGTACTGCTTCCTATGCATTCATAACTGCTGTCCACTCCAATGTGGAGTGTATACTGAGCACACCTGCACTGTTTTGAGCATATGCAGGCCAACCCATACAAAGTTAGTGGAAACCACATAAATTTTAGATACAGTGACATTACAAATAGAATTTACAAATAGTTTTAAGTGAACAGTGCCGCTTCTGCGGTCATGTCAGTGAACAGAAGCAGCAGAAGTTTTCAAACACCTGAAAACAGTACACCAGGGTAGCACATGTGTGCATCAGACCCATTCTTTCTAATTGCCAGTGCATGATGAGAATCCTTCAGTGGAAGATAAAAACATGGGATGTTTTTCACACTTCTCTTACTGAATAATGTCACAAGAACACACGTGTATTATAATAAGGGAATTTTTCACTTTTCACTTTTTTGATTAAATGTGCTGGGTGAGTGAGAGATGATAGAGGGGAAAAGCCACCTCTGCCCCATTTCTGTACACAGTCTAAACACTGGCAAATGATTTTGCATGATGGTGCAATATTCAGAAAATGTCTTTTGTTAAATGTTTTTCTCTTTTTTTTTTCTAAGAATGTAGGCTTTTCAAAAATAGCTTAGAGAGGTCTAGCAACAGAGTTAGTTTTCAGTTTGTCAAATTATATACATTATCTGTGGTAGCCCCTACTATAATGATTTGGAGACCATCGGAATAAAGTCTAATATGCGAACAGGTTTATTTAGACAGCTGGGGGTCAGCGCACAGGTTACAGTGCACAAGTACACAATAACCACCACTACTCAGACTAACTTTCAACATTACAGAGACAAGGGACTACAACTGGCAAGCACCTGAAACACAAGGCAGGTACATATAGAGGGAAGAAGGAAATGGGGAGCACCTGAAAGCACTAAAAGGATTAACATAGTTCACAAGGGAAGATAGGAATAGGAAGAAAAGTTCTAAAAAGGCACAGAATCAGAGGAAAACATACACACAGTGGACACAGGGCATATAACCGGCGGAGGGCATTACACCTACCATCTGTACACCGCCCCCTATATGTATAGTCCTTATGACTATGTTGTACCATGGTCCTGGAGAAATGCAATTACGTACCACTGTAGATGTACATATATAGATGATATGACAACAAAGTCCACTTGAAACTTTAAAACAGGCCCGTTAGTTTGTTTTCACCATTTTTGCCATTGATTCATTCTTTATTCCCTTAATATATAAAATGTACATTGACAACCAGCTACTGTACATAGACAGAGTTGTCAAGACACTTCAGATCCCAAGCATTTATAGCATTTGAAAAATTTATCATGCTGGAGGGGTAACATGTAATAAACATTTATAATAGGGACAAAAAATGAGCAGATCTGTATAAAGGACCAACAGTGCGAGAACAGCTTTGAACTGCATTTTGCATGAAATGTGTAATGGACACAGATTTACAGAAGCCCCATATCCTAACAGCAACAATTCTTGTTTCTGATAACCAGTGCCAGAACAGTCTTTAAAATGTAATAAAATTTACAATGTAACAGTTCTTGTGTGACCACAGCAGACACATGCTAGATGGCTGCAGCACAACGCCCCAGACCGTTAGCAGGAATGAAGGCTTGCGAGCCGCGGAACAGGAAGACCCAGTTGCTGGTGCAGCAGTAGACATCTTAGCAATGTTTGGCCAGCAGTGAACAGTAACTGAGCAAAGGCCAGAGTCAGCAGTGTGGGGATCAAGTAAGATGTCACAAACGTGACACTGCCAGCAACTGTCAAGTCATGAGAAATTACATGACTATGACTGACAGCTCAAAATGAAAAGGTCCCCCATGCCAGACTCAACTCGTGTTCTCTGGACGGGGCGTGCATTACTGTTACTGTACGGTACGCACTGCCGATGCAGCGTATCGCAGTGCTATGCAAAGTGCAGTCACGGCGCAGTATGTCATCATAATGTACTGCTGTTTTCAGGACTGAGAGCACTAATGAAATCCTCACATATGACATACCTTAATGGTTACTGGAAACATTTGCAGCTTTTCACCACTTTTTTGGAGATTGTTTTTCATTAATTTTGTTGGATTGTATAGCTTCATCTCTCAACTTTTAGTAGCTCCCTGTGGGGGTTAAACAGCATATTGACTGGCAGAAGGTTACTGATCCGCACATTTATTTGGCACAAACTTTTACACCAGATGATCTTCCTGATGCAACCCTGCACTGATATCCAGGCTTGGAACTGCCAGTGGACATCCTGTAGCATGTGCAGCCCACAGACGTTGGATTTGAACCCCAAGATTGTGCAGTACCACCATGTGACCAAAACCAGACTTTTGCAATCAATTACAAAACTACATCATTTTAATAGCTATTTTGACAAAAAACAAATTACTCAGTTCCAATCTTAACTGATTTAAGTAATCAAAACCCAAGAAATTTCACAACTTAATGACATTCTTAAACAATTAAAGGATTAGAATGACTTTAATCTCTACCAATTTCTTAACCCATCATGAAATGTCTAAAGTTGTAATTCAGGAAGGTAATTCATTATCAAAAATCTTAATCTCATTATACTGGTAGATAACCCATTGTCAAACATCTAAACATGTTATAAAAGTAGAGGAACCATAGTTAAAAATGTAACCATATTGTAAATGTGTGTGATCTTATTCTATGGACACATATACATTTACATTTATTCATTTAGCATATACCAGTAACAGATTTTCTTTACTTTTTTCCTTACTTGACAAGTTAATTTACAATTGCTTTACAGTACACAGAAAAACATTCACTGACAGCTTACTCTCAAAACATCCTGGGTTGACACATGACATAGCGGCATATTGTGCAAGAAAGCATAACCATAACAAGAGAAGGCAATGCATAATGCACTAACTAGATGTGTTTTTAATTTAACTGCCATTGACAGGCCAAGACAAATTCATTGCATTACAGCATAGGGCTTTGAGAGGTAGTAGTGGAAGAATCAATATAAATGACTGTAAACACAAGAAAAAACTGCAGGATTGTAGACTTACTTTTGAATGTCTCATTCTAAAACATGAGCTGAGACCTTTGAGCCTCTTACAACATAGAAAAGTCAAGTCAACAGTAGCATAATATCGTTGTATGAGGTATAAAATCTTGTAGGAAGTTTTCCCAGAAGCTGACAATTCAGCACCCTCCTTCTATATCCAGTGCTCCCAGTAGGATGCAGCTCCCTGTTAACAGCTGTTTCACAGTTTGTACCCTCTCTCTCTCTCTCTCTCTTTCTCCCTCTCCCTTCATTGTTGTGCCACACTGCATTCAGTACAGCTCTGGCATTCTGCAACAATGTGTCTGGGAAATGGAGTGTGCCAAGGCAATCTATCAGCCTAATCATGAATGGACAGAGAAAATACCATTACTAAAATTGTCCTTACAGGAATTTCATTCAGAAAATTTTCTTTATATTTCAAAATCACACACACATACACACACATGCACACATACACACAGATATACTGTAGTATAAATATAGTCTTCTACTTTGTCTGCTAGTTCTGTCAGTTGATGTCTTTCCTTCTTATACCATGGATGGATGGGATTTCTTTTAATGAAAAAAGAAAATCATGAAATAAAATTTGAGGTTGATTACCAGAACAAGATATAACCTGTTAATGAAATTAAATTCATAATTCAAAAATGTATTTTCCATTAGATTTTTTTTTCTCTGTAATGTTCATATGTGAATGTAAATTGTATATTTAAGTGAATAAATGCATACCGTTACTAGTATGTGGCAGTAGGGAAGCACCCATAACCATCCATCCATTCTCTATACCGCTTGCCAATTCAGGGTGGTGGGAAACCTGGAGCCCATACCAGGAGGCACAGGGTGCGGGGCAGGGGACACCCAGGGGCTAACCCACCACAGAGCATCCATAACCAGCACATGTGAAACAACGGCAATCTATCACTTTTTCCTCATAAATTCTAGCTGAGAAGACTGTGGTTAGTCAATGCAGTACCTTCTCATACCAGCATCAGTCACATAATCAATTCTGTCTTTAAACAGGCTGTCCAACCACATGATCATAAAACACCTCTGAAAGAAAACATGGGTCCTGAGTGAATAACAGAGATAGCATATAACAGAAATTTTATGCCCAGAAGGAAAATGTTCACTTACAAAAAAGATACGGATGCCAAAAAAGGGCCTATGATCTATGCATCAGAAGGCAGAGCCATGTTCTCCCAAAGCAACATACAAAGGCTGCTCAATTAAAGCACAGGTAAGGAAAGCAAGCTTATGGCTACGGCATAAGTGTTTTTGTGAGGTTTTAAGACAGATAGTAAAAATACAATATGTTATTAAAGCTCACTGATTTCCAAAGTACTTATCCTCAAAGGGCTCAGGTAGCTTGGAAACCTTCCCCAGTAACATGAAATATGGACTCACTGAGGGCAATTCAGAGCACCAATCCACTAACCTAACCAGAAAACGTAAAGGGAATTCATGTAAACTCTGCACAGGGAGGCAAAGTTGCAATCTTAGATGCACGAGGCAATAGCTCTGCTCACTGAGCCACCCTGTAGCATCCATGGCTGTTATTGTAATTATAAAGGCCTCATTTTGTTCCTTTTCAGGTGCACGAAACTTGAAAAAGCAAAGAGCATAAAGGTAAAGCCACAGGGATTTAAGGCAGCTAAAATGATTGTGCAAAGATCTCACTGAAGGCCACAGTTCATGTGTGGTGGGTTGAAAACAAAAACGTGTTTGAAAAAGTATTGTTAAAAAAATATAATTTTTACTAAAATATCCTCCATTAAACTCTGCGGTTGGTTGGCGGCCCGCCCTGGGTGTCCCCTGCCCTGAGCCCTATGTGTTCTGGGATGGGCTCCATGCTTCCCGCAACCCTTAACTGGATAAAGTGGTATAGAAGATGACTGACTGACTGACTATCCTCCTTAATATGTTCTGTTTTTCAGAAACAACCACCAAATCTATAAGCAGTTCATTATGTATTAATTGAGTTAATACTGAGTTAACATTGGTCAGATTCTGGAAAATGTCCTCAGTTATATAGATTAAAGAATTTCACCAACATTTAAAAGCTAGTCGGTTTTCCATGTATATAAGAAAATATTAAAGCACAGGATCTAAATAGTCTGTCTGGAAACATTATTCAATACAAGGCAAGGGAACAATTATGGTTGTGTTAACTCATTCACTTGTAATACAGCTTAGGTCAACGATGTGTATTGAAATACGGTGGATGGTATATTAGTGAGCAAAGAAACATGATCCTGAGGAGTGAAAGGTACAAGGAAAGGGTAAGAATACAGGTAAAAGGTGATCTCATATAGTAGAAAAGAGAGAGCAAACTTGCCAATAGATCAATTCTTCTTTTTACATTCACATTGCTGTCAATCTTTCCACTTGTACTGCATGATGCTCAATGTATGCCTCTATTAAGACATTGAATTATTTGTAACCTGAAGAGACCAGAAAGCTTTAAAAAAAGGTGACAACAAAGCAAACATACACTGAACTGCTCCCTGGTAACTGTAATACATATACACATGGTTTTAATGGATGTGTAAATATGAGCCGAAATGCACATACAAATGAATAAAGCTATTATCTGTGTGCACTAATGAAAGGCAAGGTAAATTCTCACAACGCTAACAGTGAAGATAAATATTCTAAAATATTTAATGCATTTTAATGCATTGACCTCACTGTATGTTGAAATAGTCAGAAGCCTTTACAAGTGTTTGTAGGAATGTATTGAATCATTAGATATTCTGTTACCTTAATTTTTTCTTTTCTTTTTCCTTTGTTTTTTTTTCTTATGTAAAGTTATTTGATAATTGCATTCTGGGTCTAAAAGCTGTTTTCAGCTTTGCCTTCTGAAATGCAGGTTTAGGTGCTAATGCTGAATCGTTGCTTCCTGCCATACACACCCTGGAGCAGTGCAGAACAATGAGGTTAATCACGTAATATGATGGCAATTATAATTGGGTAGCAGAAAAAGTTGCTCTCATGCCTTGGTGGGGCGGGCAGGGAGGGCGTGTTTAGTGTGCATTCATCCAATGAACTCTTGTCAGCTGACTGTCTGCTGTGATTGGCTGCAGAGGTCCCCATTTAGGGCACTGTGAATGGAGATGAAGGGGGGATGAGAGACAAAATGAGAAGGTCCCAGGGATGGGTCTTTAAGCACCTGCTCAAGTATTTTATGAAATTCTTCCTTCGCAGTTCATTTGAGTAGCTGCTGCCTGTTAGCAACTTAACTACCAACTTTTCACAGGGGTCAAAGCCAGACTGTATCAAATGACAATAATCTCAGATAATGAGCTGTACCTGTCAGCATGAGAACTTCTTCTTGCAATTTCTTCAGACAATATTTGTGGAACGTGAAATGAAAATCATAAATGTTTCAAGAGTTCCCATGCCTTGCATGAAATATTGAATGAAATCTGAAGACGATACTTCAGGTCACTCTGTTGTTTTTAAGAAAATTAAAGAGATGAGTAGTAGGAGGAGCCTTCAATTCTTTAAACCTTTTAAATCTAAAAGCAGCTTTAAAAATGTGTAATAATAGCAACACTACACTGATCATTATGGCATAGCCACAATCGTACCTGTTCTTTTACCATTTTCCTGATTTTGGAACATCTTATTCTCAGCAGGACGTATGTTTCATTCACTTGCTAACATTATTTTTTGTGTCTTCCTTTCTTAATGTTCTTGCTCTAATACTCTCCTGTCGGTAACAGTCTTCGACATTACATGCTTTTCCTTACTATTATTAAGTAATTTAGGGGTGTTAACACAAATAAACTTTGACATCCCTTTGAGATTGTCTTGTAATTTTGCTTTTAGATGTAGAAAATTGTCTTTTTGTACACTTACACTTTCAATAAAGCCTGTCAATTAAAAAATATAACTGCCTTTAGAATTCCAGTGAAGACAATGTTAATGTAACCAGCTAATGTAACTTGCTAATGTTAAGACCTTTTTAATACTAAAGAGCCTTTGGAGACATATTGTAGTCCCCCTAATCAAGTGTGGCAGATTACGATGCCCAGTGTGGGTTCTGTCTGTGTCACACTGACTTCCAATTCTACTGTGTCTCTCACAAATTTGCTTTCTCACCAGGTTCACTTGGTGGATTTGATTTCAGCTTGGAAATCTGTCTATACTATGCTTGGGGGCCATATTTATTCTGACCTGTTTCACTTTTAATGCAGTGCATGTCTGACATATTATTTTTGTTACCTCAGTAGGACAACTGAGTTTTCTTTCCTTTTAACAGCAGTACTCCAAGTGCGAGTCAGACCTAGTGGTCACATCGTTGATTTCTCTCTGCCACAGTAAAATTTTTGCCACCTTTGCTGCTACATGCTTGCGCATTGCTCTGTAGAACATGTCAGCTGTTTTTCATCTGTTGTCTTTCCTGACAGACAAGCAGGTGAATGTCACATTGTGCTCCTGTTTTCGGTGGGCTCAGAGAGAAATTTGCTACCTTTTTTGTCTATCAGTCTTATCCTTTAACAAGAGGGGAATGGATGGCGTTCCAAAGAGTTATCTTCCACCCATCCACTGCAACATATGCTTGAGACTATGGCATAATATCTTTTTTCCTCCCCGATAAGTACCTTAATGTCACCGGATGCAAAATGCGCTCCATTACCTCATTCCATAACATTTACTTCTGGAATATTATACTCCATACAGCGAAAATACAGTGAACTCTGGTACAGCTGTGTCGTTTAAACATGGTGACATAATTCCACCAACAAACAAAACTTCACCCATAACTGTCACGTTGGGCAGGCAGACGCAGCTAGGCAGGCCAAGGTCAATGTGTAGAGGCACTTTATTAACAAAGTGAGCCCAGAAAAGTGAGAACAATATAAGAACAACTAATATGATAGAGCATGAACAAAAACAGTGAAACAAGGATAAATCAAAGGCTACTGCACTGCACGCAGCCAAAAGTACCAACAACATGCCACACACACAAGAATCAACCAAGATAGACTTCAACAATTGGGAAAAAAACAAACACAACGCCCAACCTAAATAGTGCCACACAGGAACAATCCACCAGCTGCAAATGCTCACAAACTAGGTCAGACCAGGTAACAAGGAAACGAGACAAGATAACGAGGGGGCGTGGCCACATAGAGCATACTACTCAGGCAAAGTGAGACAGTAATAATGACTCAGTATTCCTTTATGTTCTCTCACTGTATTATACCTTTAGTGGTCTTCTTGACTGACACTGTGTCAAGCTTTTGTGAGGTAAAACTGAGAAGAGCATGTTTTTTTGTTTTGTGTATACCTGGTTGCTCTTCACAAAATTATAATCTTACCAGCATGTTCAGCATTAATCAATGGACTATGTGCATTCTTTAATGTGGAACATGATTGTTCTGAATGTTCAAAGTTCAAGGTCTAGGTATTCATTTTCCACAGTGGTGTACACCATGGAAAACAAATTGCCTTTACTGGGCTATGACCTGTAACCCATATTGAAAATTGTTCCTCAAATTTTCTCACATTCTCAGACTACGACCAGAGGTTCTACGTACCAATTTTCTTCACTGGCATAGAATTATGATCAGAATCTTAATCTGATTGTAGTTAAATCCATCTCCCTGATTTCATCCACTGCTTTTGGTATCTCTGAATCTTAATAGAAACTTGCTATTGTTAAGGTAACTTGTAATTCTGAAAACATTTTTTTGTTCCATACCCTATGTCTGAATGTGAGGACTCACAACAGAGCTGCTGTAAAATTCTTGTCTTATTGTGGCTGCCAGAATCAAAATGGTTCTCACCTTTGACCTTTGCAACATTTCAGATAAGACAGCATATCTGAAAGGGCACTCAAAATATTACTTTTCTGTTATAGGTTGTATGTCACAAGTGTGATAAGTAATAGTAAGACTGGCTTTGCAATTCCACTCGAGAACTAATTTGGAAAATACTTAATCTGTACCCCTTTCAGTGAAAATCTCATCAACAATGTGAATTATGTCATGGCCTCTTTATTTTTGTAATTATAAAACTGTTACTTAAAAAATTAAGTCAGCTCTGAGCATGTCAGTCAGTTATTATACAGTGTCTATTTTTTTGTTAGTTGGCATGAATCACTGTACATGTCTTACAGGCCACTACATCACAGATACATCTCTGGATATTATTATTATTATTATTATTATTATTATTATTATTATTATTTCTGATGATGTTCTTGTTTTTGGCATTTGTTCTTTCTTTCCCAGAGTTTTAAAAATATTTTTTGGAGATTGTTTGAGAATGAGGTTAAATGCTGCTGTTATACAAATCCAATTATAAAAACCATGATTATCATAAGGTTAAAAACACAACCTTCTAGAGACAGCATCCGTATTCTCAATTAATGCTCCTCTCCACCAAGGTTGGAATTCCAGCATGAGGAAGTATAAAATGTATTTGTGAAGTACATTAGGCTTTACAAGATTATATGCACTGTGATGCATATACCTTCATTCAGGGTCCCCATTGCCTTGTGCCCTAAAATACCTGGGATTGATTTTAACACCCCCATGGCCCTGCATTTTCATGGATGGATGGATGGATGAATGGATGATTAAATGCATTATAAGCAGGAGATGAGCTGAAGACTAAGAGAGAGAACTGGAAAAAGCGACACCAGTGTTCTAATGTGAAATCTCATGAAGTTAGATACACCAGAGTCTGGTATAAATATGCAAAGTGGTAAATGTGACCAACATCTAAAATTAACGAGGGCATTACCACTATATGAACACTATGAAGAGTCAAAGATTTTTGTACCTGTTTTGGTTGTCTTTCCATGACCTACAAAATGCATTCTGAAAGGTTAGTGTTTAACATGCTACAGTTCTCCAGTTTCCAAATGGACACAATAGATGGTTAACGGACTTACAGAATAATCAACGCACATTGGGTCTGTGTCACTCTGTAGTAAGATAACAGGACCGTTTGCCTCTTACTGTAAAACAGCTGATGACAAGCTGATAAACCGATGCACTCATTTGAAAAACGAACATGTAAACATGTAAGTATTGTTTTCGCAGTCAGAATTCAGAACCAGAACGCAATGTGCAATGTGCACAAACAGCAAACACATATATCCATGCGCACAGTAAACCACAGAGGGCCAATTCAGAAACAACAGCCCAACCAAACCAATTTGACCTCTTGTGTTTGGATTGCGGAGGGTCAAACGAAGCAAAGTTCATAGCTTCATCCTTCACCCTGATTACTCTTTGTTTTACAGGAATTCTTTAATACACGTCCCCTACTCGTACGGAAAATATAAATGCTGGGCAAATCAATATGGCAGGATCTTTGTATGATCTGAGGTAATTGTAAACATTTTAATGGAGTAACTAAATAGTGTTTCAAAGTAAAATATGCATGGAATTTTGCCTGGGCATACTCATATCATCTGGATTTTTACATTTCTATTTTAGTCATCTTTAGAAGCCATGGGCCAAAATCAGACATCTGAAAGCAATTAATATAACAACACTCCTTAAATCCATTTGGTGGTGAGACCAGAAAAGATTAAGGAACAAACATTACACTTTTCAGATAGTCTATCAGTCTGTCAGCTGGTAGGGATAACGCTCCACCATTTGCACACTGCTAATTACTACAACACTGCTTCTGAACCTGCATATTGGAATAAGTCAGTTTAAAGTAAAGAGGCTAATAACGATGGCATATCCACAGGCTGTCTACATAGGGTTTCTCTAGCATCAACAAGACTCTTCCATTTTAGTTACAGTGCAGTCATCTGCTATGAAAAAACCATAAAACAGACAAACTGCATAGAGGTAAACATTTCATAACAACTAAACAGGAAGAAGAGAGACCATGTGTGTTGTATTGTTCAATTGACTTATTGTTCTTGGCAGTGACAACAAAGGCCAGTCAGTTTCAGATACACTTTCCAGACCATCCCATAAGACATAATGTTTGCTGTATGTTCACACATTTCAGCAGGCATGCTGAGCTTTATACATCATATGCAGTACCAATTTTAGACTAGCAATATGTCATAGATGGATTTATATAAATATATATCTTTGAAGTCTGCTGCCTAGATCTCCGTGACCTGCCCAGTTTCCAGAAACCGTGCTCTCTCCTGTTGATTATAATTAAAATTACATTATTATTAATTATAATAATTATTTAATTATTCAATCGAGCCCAATCACCTGAATCTCAGCCACGTTACACATGTAAGGCACTCACAGCTAACCCTCATTGTGAGGTTTTTCGTTCTTTCTTATACAGTGACTCCTCCCATGTTGTTTTTCCTCACCACCCTGAGAAATCTCTGTTTATCCTCATCCACACACCGCTGTTTTGTTCAGGGCTGATTGCACAAGCTCCTTGACTTTTGCCGGTTGTTTTGACCATGTCAATAGGAAAGTCAATAAGAAAGCGTTTTTACATTTGGGCTGCCTGGAACAAATAAATATCACTGTTCTGCATTTGGATTCCTTTGAGTCTGTGGGTTTTTCTCAAGGTTTTTTATATATATATTGTGCCTTTGGAATTCTTGCACTAAAACTGTAGAACAGTTTACCCCCGCATATTAGGGCTGCCTCTACATTAGAAATTTTCAAGTCCAGATTTAAACCCCATTTTTCTCACTTACTTTCTCTTCCAACTGAGTCACCCAATGTCACTTTATTTTCCATTTTAATGTACCTGATTTTTACTTTTTATTTTAATTAGTCTTAATCTTTATACTTTCTTTACTCTGCTTTGTGTCTTGTAATTCTATTATTTGTGGATGTTTGTTGATTTAATACGGTACAGCACTTTGGCCAGCTACAGTGATACTTATATGTGCTTTAAATAAACTTCACTTGACTCTATATATA
>JABJVR010002851.1:0-16725 GCA_025773905.1 Chitala chitala
TATATACACACACACACACACACACACACACACACACACACACACACACACACACACACACACACACACACACACCCCCCATAGTAAATCCGGTCAACACTATAACTGAAAAACAACATACTGGACTTTCTAAACATCCTGAAAGGTGTATTATGATTCAAAACATCATGCCTAGAAATAAAAACATGACAGATCGTTGTGCTGGTCTATCTGTGAGACTGCAGCAGCATTTCACTTGAAAATGTGCAAATTATTAAAAAAAAAAAAAAAAGTTTAATTCTTCATCTGAAGCACACATGGTACAACAGAATAGTAAGTGTGGAAATTTAGGCAACAGCCAAACGGTTGTTACAAAATGTCACGGTAATTTTCAGTCTTAAAATAATTTCTTTGACAATGTTATATTTCAGATAATGGGTCGAGTAACAGGAGGAAATGTGAGGCATTTCACTCTTCAGGGAATTTTTATGAAAAGGGGAATAAAATGATAATGGCCGTTTTGAAGTTGGGAATTGAATGGTTGTATGAATACTGTGGGTGAGGGGCAGGCTATATTCAAATTACAAAGTATCACAGAACTATAAGCGTGGGTATAACAGGCCCATCACAAAGACATAACAAGGATACAGGTTGAATGTAGCGCAGAGTAACAGGTGCGAGCTGTAGCCTCATGACAAGTGATGGACAGGTCTTGAAGACACATTGACTAATGGAGCCAGCTTTGACTTGTGTGACATTGTTTAGCTGGCTTTCAATGGCAATGAAAGGCTTTGGTGAAAAGGGACTGGCATTGAAGGGACTGATATTACTTACAGTAAGGTCTATGCCCACGGCCAAAAAGGTGTACGACTCACTGAGTTTGTGGCTCTGTTGGCTCGGTTCCATTTTGAGACAGCTTCTTCTTTATGGGATGTCGAGGCTTTGCCCCACCTGTTTCCCGTGGGGCCCTGCGCACCAGACTCAGTTGCCAGAGATGAAACTCTGGTAATCTGCTGTCTTATACACCCTGCAGGAGCATTACCATTCCACTCAGCAACAACATGAGCACAAAGGAAAGCTGTTGAGTTTAGTGCAGGCTTTACTCATAGCATGTGGATTCGCTCTTGTCCCAGTTACAAGCCTGGTACCTTCTCCAATCTGTTTGTAACACTGGAAAGACCCACCTGTAGACAGCAAGGTGTTTTCTGGCTTCAGTACAAGATACAGTTGTATATTATACAGAGTAAAAATGCGGAAGATGCCAAAAGACCGGAATGTTCCAGGAATACACAGTATGTGGCCTCTTAGCTAAGATACCTACAAGTACAAGAAATATTCAGGAACAGAGAAGGGAGAAGTGGGGGTGAAGTCCAGTACTCACAAAACCTCATGAGTGAAAATCAGTCACGGACAAACAACTGCTGCTCCAGAAAAGTGATAAGGTTAAAGGACTGACTTGGTCACACGGCTGTTATTATGTAGGATATTTAACTGTAATATTGCTACTATTAACAATAAAAGTTGCAGAACACTGAATCTTTTATTGCACTCAAATTCATAGTGGGACGTCTTTTTTTTAAATTTATTTTTGTTTCATGGCCCCATAGAAAATGTAATACTAACGTTTACATTTCACTATGGGTGCTAAGTTTGTTTTTATATACTATGTGGAATAGAAATAATTCAATGTAATTTCTTTTAAATTCAATTTTCGGATTAAGAGGTCTGACACTGCAGACATTTCAGGTGGATGTGTGGTGAATAAACCAAGCAGACGCATGGGATATGAATGTTGCACCCGTGGCTCCGACACTATTGCGATTCATCGTACGCAGCTCCTCAGAGAGTGCATTCTCAGTAGCCGATCTGACGCAGAAGACCGAGAACAACAGTACTGAGAACGTTCGCTGAGACGTCACTGTTCTCGGAGACTTCCTAGAACACGGAAATCAACATAGCTTCAGGTAACTATCTATGTGGGAGATGAGTTAAGACCATTGATTTTTCTTACTTAGGCACCCCTGAGGAAATAATAAAATAAACACAGTTCTAATTAAAGGCAGATTGAACTGAATATGTGTGTGCGTTTGAGTGTGTGTGGGTGTGTGTGGAGGGGGGTGGAGGCAAAACAAATAGCATAAAGGTGTGTGACTGAGCTGTAGAAATTAGCTGAATGTGGTTTCATGGGCAGCTGTGTGTAAACGCTGTGACGTGCAACGCGACTTCTCCAGAGTGCAGATTGGTGGCACATGCAGAGAGAGGGCACCCTGGTCACGGTGCGCTGTTGGCTTTACCTTCAGCGCCTGCGTCACTGGCCCTTGCTGCTCTCGTATTCCAGAGAACGTCGCTCCGCCACTCTCTGTTCTCACTGTCACTGCTGGGTCAATAACTAGGCAAGCCTGTTTACTCTGCTGTCGTATTTTTGCCTGATTAAACACTGAACAAATTCCTGCAATTGAACAGTGTTGAAGAAGTGTGGGGTACGACTGTGAAGCCTCGGGTGGGCTCTCTACAGGTGTGTGCCCATCCCCAAAATATGAAGTAAATATAACCACTATAATAACAAGTGCACAGGATCTGCAACTGTAATTACATCAAAGGCAGGAACTCAGTTTTCAAAACAAATATTTTAAACATACAAGTAGACAGAGCATAAAGGACTGTAGCAGTTCTTCGGCATTTCATCAAAGATGGCTCCGCTTCTCTGTAAGTGAAGTTGACGCGAGTGCTGTGCTGCTGCTCAGTGTTTCATTTCAGATGAAACTTCTCTCCGATGTCACTAACACACTGGGGGAAAAAGGGGTAAAGCCAAAAGCCAATAAATGTGAGCATTCCCAGTGTAACCTCTGTGACACAGCTGATGGCACACTCCTACCAGACTGCTTAACATTTAAATTCTGGATGAAACATGCAGCGTTCTTGCTGCACCAATCATAAATTCTGATGCCTTTGAATGAGTCATGTGGGAAAAAAGCTTATTCAGCCATGCCAATACAAGTGCATGTTTGGTCCACGTGAACACCACTCTGCCGGCCTCCTGGGAACTTCCTCCTTCACCTGTGCACACGTCAGGCAAGGAAGGAGCCCCCATGTTGTATTTGCTGGTGAGCTTCTGTATTAAGAAAATACAGAGCCTGGACCAACCAGTGTCTTAGTATTGGGTCTCTGCTGACCTGACAGAGAACGGGGAATGGAGAACGGGGAATGGAGAACGGGGAATGGAGAACACTTTATTTAGAATTACAGTATTACTGATTTTCGTGTATATTGTCATACCGCCAAATTATTTTTGGTCACGAAGAATTACTTATAATTCCACATTTTCATTTCCATATGACACAAATTTTCACATATTTCAGATCTATTTACATAACGGAACACATACAAAAATATATTACATTTAATTTTATTAAAGCTAACACACCATGCATCTTAAAAGAATGACAGGATTTGAAAAATGTGATGAACATGCTCCGGCCATTAAAAATTCAGCAGGTAATGGGAAAACTTACCAGTTGGAAATCACTTATTTCATGTTTATGTTTATGCTCTGAAAAAGGCCTTTAGGTAGTTTGAACCACTGCACGAGATCATTGGTATAATCCTAATTTGAGTCACGTTGAATGGAAATGTCAGGTAACCATTGTGTTCCAAATGTATGAAATAAAGTGTTTGTAGATGTCTGTAGAAGTTGAACATCCAGTCTTATCATTAGTGCACTGAATGGCAAATGGCATGTCATTACAATGTGTTTCCAGGATAGTGTATTGTTTGTACGTATATAGTGGCTGTGAAAGCGTTACAATGAGAATCCCACGGTAGTCAGGACAAGAGAACAAGTAGTCCACCAAGCGAGGGACTTAACTCTTTAGGTCATCGAGATAATCGTGTTGTCTGGTAACTCTGTTCGGCCTGTGAGGTAGTCAGTTTGAGCCTGGCTTGCCCCTGTAACATTGGTGCTGTTTGACTCCGATAAATACCAGCTGCTACCAAGCAGTCAGGCTGTGGTTGGTGTGGATATTTAGAGGAGGAGGGTGCATGTCACTAACTTTAGAATATCACTATTCAGGAAACCAAGATTTCCCCCTTTAATCCTGAATTATTGTCATTGACTGGATTTATTATCCAGGTTAATCTTATCCTTCTCACATAAAAAATAAGACTGAAATAAGATTTTAGCTGCTAAGTGTGTTATGTCCACCAAGGTGGACACAAGCTGTGAAGGGTTTGTACATGTATGTTTGAAAAAAAGCAAAAGGACAGCATTCACAATGCCATACGTGTTAATGTGGAGGATCTTCCTGTCCTTTTGCTTTTTCTGAGTCTTCTTTACTTTTGGGGATTTAGCATCCTTACCCATTCACTCAAATTGAGCACATGTTCCCTTAAAGATATTTTGTACATGTATGTCCAGGTTAAGCAGAAAGTGTAATATGCATTAAGAATTTTCCTTATTTTTGCACATTGCTAACATGCAACAAACCATGATAGCTATTTTTTAGACATTGACTTTTTTCAAATGCCGTGAGTCATACTGAGGTAGTACCTGAAAGAGGTTAAATTAAGGAATTGGCAGGATGATCACCCTTTTACATCAGATTAAATTTTTTTTTTTCACAGATGTATTTATGCAGGCAGAAGGTCCGCTGATAAGATGTTTCAGGTGCATGTCAGGTTCAACTTGGCACCTAAACCCGTAGGATTGCACCCTCTGTGGGATGGCAGCTCTGACACTTTTCACCCTTGTTTCTATTACAAAAACAAAACAAGTACAAGTGTGTCAGATGGCCTGATGACAGCCAGTAACAATAACTCTCACTTTGGTTCTATAAATTGGTCATTTTCAGAACACACACATTATATTACAGTATGCTATATTATTAACATATGATTGAAATCACTGTATTATGTGACAACTCAACATGCAAAGACAAACAAACACATTTTATTATGGATATTTTAGAGCTCAAATATGATATGAGAAACCACAAAAGTGCTCTGTTTAATACACTTCAGTGATTATAAACTTTGATAAAGCATACAATAAGCATGTAATACCATAAAATGAAGCACCTGGATAAGGAGTGCTCTGTTCGTCACTGTTTTCCAGCTGAGGTGGACGAACACATCTAATGTAACCTTTTGGAAATTCAATCAAAGACAAGTGACAAGCAGCAAAATATATTCAAAATAAAAGTCTCTTTTCCTCATTTCTACTTCACCACACTGGAGACCAATTAAGTGCATTTTATAACAATCAATGTCTTGAAACTGGAGTGCATAACAGCTCTCAAGAAACTTTCTCATATTCTAAAAATCTAAATAAAAAAGTTTTCCGGCAGGAGCAATAAAACAGCTTTGGCCAAAACGATGATACATGTTCCCAAAGAGTCCTGACCACAAGCCAACCAAAACTACACGCACAACTGAAGGAGAAACACATCTGTACAAGTGTGCACCCACCCTGCTAAAGTCTGCGTTATGGCACTGACAACACCAACCGTTTACTAAATAATAACAATTACCAAAGGCACAAAAGTGCACCTTTTCTGCTCAAATTGAACAATACAAGATATATATGGACTATAGAATTCATTTAAGTCAGACCAGTGGAGACATTGCATTGAGGTCACCCCACTTTACAATGAAACTTGGTGTCATCCCCAAAACTTGTTGGTGTCCAGTAAAACAGAAAGGTAATAGATTGAGCAAATTTAAATGGGACATACAGAGGACCTAAGTGAACCAGTAGTCTTATTGCATTTTCCCTAAATAGCTAATTAAGTAAAAGAGAGGACATGTACACAGACAGATTAAATCTATACAATTCAGTAAGACTAAGTTTTGCTGAAAACTGAGCTGACTCACTGGGCCGCAGGATGTGCAGCATTTTCATTTAATCTCAATGGTGTGATTGAAGTCATTATTTACACACCAAGGCGTCTCCACCTGGTGTTTGGGGTGTGATAAAAGAACCAGCCATTAATTGAAAGGTAACTCTGAATTATATGTGAGGGAGGTCCAGGAGAACCTGAATTGCCTACTCTGTAGATTGGTGATGGTAAGAGAGTGCAGAGAGGTGAGCGGCAGTGCAGCACACAGATGACAGCGCTGCCTAAAGCCGCCCTTCACACGTGTGCCAACAGCAAACTGCTGCTCTGTGATCCACATGCGACCGACTGACGTGTGAGACTGCCATGAAACGGCACCCAAAAAAGCAGCATCACTCGGTCTACCAGGGTCCAGAGGGACTCTCTCACTCTGTTTGTGTTGCTCCTGTGTCTCTCATGCGCCACCCATGTGTCACCTAAAGCTCTGGTGTCTGTATTAATGCCTGAATGTGACTGGATGTTCATGTCTTAGATAAGATGCTTCACCACCGTCTTTCCACTGTGACTGTAGCTTCACTCATCCTACCTATAATAATACGGTCTTATTTCATTTTGAGTAAATTATGGAAAAGTGCACATCTGCCAGGGTCACGACCACCTGAAAAGCAAGACTCAAAATAAAGACACTATGAAACAGCACAGTTTTTTTGTCTTTAAATACTCTACTAATACTATTGACAAAACTAGCATAACTCTAGTGAGCTGTGAAGGGAGAGACAGAGTGGTTTTTAGAGTGAAATACAGGTAAGATACAGGAAAACATGCCTATTGTTCTTTAACTTCAAGATTTCTGCAGGTGAAACCATTATTTTTCATTTCAGTGCCAAATCTTTTATGTCATAAACAATGTTAAACCATTTACCACCGCTAACAATAAATCACTTTGCAGTTTTGGGGGGTAGGACAGGAGTTATACCTGATAACACACCCCTCGAGTGTTAAACAAAACGTGGTTCTCCTTATCCAGCTTGAGGGACTTCTGTCACCTGTTGGACTGGATACATTATATTCAATTTGGGCTGAGGTGGAAAACACCTGACCTCAAATAACAGGCCTCACCTTAAATGAGGAATCAGGGTTAACGTTCTCATGAAATGCTAATTGTAATTGGCATGATAAATTAAACATACGCTGGGGTAAAGAATTACAATTTTTATTACTATTGTTCTTTCAAATTTTTATGCGATTGTTAAATAAAATAATATAATAGAATAATTTAAAAAGACAGAAATGTAAAGCTAATTTATGAAAGGCATATGGCTATTCAGTTACAATGGCCACTGGATCAAGGTGCTGCAAAACATTTTATCTTCTGGAATTGTAATTATAGGGTTTCCGTGGAGAGCTGTTATGTGCACACGCTTCAAATACAGCTGCTTTGTGTCCGCTGGCAAAATAAAACGTAACGTTTTTTATCATAAAAATATGTGCCTCTGTATTTTTACGTATGTCGCTGCCTTGTTGTACATATTTTGTCCCTTCTGGAGGTTAAATATGTTTATTTTATTTTACTAAAATATATTACCATAAGTTTTTGGATGGGAAATCTAGTATTTCTAACATTTTCTATTTTGCTTCGATATTTCTGAGACAAGGTCAACTAGAAAAACCTCAAACAAAATATAAGGAAAGTGAAGAGTGGGAAGGAGGCTTAAGAACAAAGACAGGTGAGGAGATGGAGACGTCTCAGTACACGACATTCTGTGCTGCCAGGCCAGAAAATACCACATTTCCCCCTGCCTTCTGAAGGTCAGCTTGATTTCTTTGATCTATTATGGGAGGGTGGGAACTTTAAATTAAATAGAGTATGAGGACTCGACTAACGAGTAAGGATGCAAAAAGAAAAACAAAAAACAACAACAAAAAAAAAACAAAAGTAGAGGATCCAACAGCCATGTTGAAAGAGGGAATATTAACGGAATATGGAGTACGTTTGGTTTTGAATGTGCAGCAGGATTCCCAAAAGAAAAACAAGCCATTAAGGCATACTGACAGCCACAAAGTATACTGAACGTGTCGTAACACGGACATAACTTTACAATTAACTTTTTTGTCCACACATGAAAGACTCTCTTTGGGGACCTATCCATTTAGGGAGAGGTGCTGTGATGGTTTGAACAGATGATGAAGGCATTACCTTCTTATTGTCTCCTGTACTGTATATAGTCTGGAAATTTTGAAATTATTCAGGAATGTGTTTTGTCCATCTTTCCCATCCTACATATTTAGTAATGGATGAAAGCATGAAGTAGTCAGTCTAAAAAGTTAAGCAATAATTTAGACCAATACATATATTTTAAAATGGATTTTGTGTTCTGCTATTTTTGTCTAGATGTATGGATGAAGTAGGTTATGAAAACATATTAAGCACATACACAATACTCAGAGTTTTTGAGTGTGTCCTGTGAAGGTAAACATGTGTCAGAGGTCACGATTCCTGAATGTAGTTATTAACTGAAATATATCATGGTGAATGATGTTTTATATGTTAGGACTTGGTATCTACCATACAAAACACAAACTTTCACCAAGACCAGATAAGAACTGATAACAATATAGTCTTTCATACAACACTATTCATTTTATGAAATGTAACACATTAGAACTATGGATTTTGGTGAAAAAAGGTAGGTGTAAATGCACATCAATGCATGTCTGATACTAAACACCTCTGTTAAACCTGATTTAACAGCAATTTCCACAGACTATATTTTCACCCTGTCACGGACTAATGAGATAACTGTGAGGAAATTAAATCTCCATGTCTAGTCCTTCCAAGAAAGATATCTGTATGTAATTCCAACAATGTCAGCCTCACAGAAGACATACAACACATCTACAGCATGCCACACGGACTAATCCCTCAGCGGATCCTTTTAATTCCAAAGGTTTATGGGACACAAAGGTGATGTCACAAAGCTTCATTCCATTTTTGTTCTGTTTCAATTTATTTTCAAATATCTGTATTATGATACAATATTATATTTCCGCAGTTTGTTTAAATACTGGTACAACTGCTACCACCACATATTTTAGCAGTTGTATACAGATTAATACTATACTAGCTAAAATGACCTTGACTAACCTTGACTGCAGAGCTGCCTGGTCATAGGTTACAGTTATTCTGCCTAATGTAAAATCATTACATATTACCTTGGACTTGAACTGTTCAAAGCAGCACAAAAACACAAGTGCTGTGAAGTGCTCAAGGTCTGACAAAATAAAAGGATTAAGTGGAGCCTCTCATCCAGACGCTAAACCTCAGCAAACGTCAGGACTAAAGTGTGACAGTTTTCATTCTTATTTCCAATGCATGATTTGGTGGACACCAAAAACAGTCAATACATTTTTTTTGTATCCCACTAAATTAGATCTGAGACAAGTCCATTGTAATCATCATTGGAACAATTTCTCCTGAAAAAAAATTTGGTCAGTGATACAGCAGCACGACAATTTTGGGTTCTAACAGAACAGTTATGTCCAGTCCACATAAAGTGTGTGATGGAAAGTTATGGCATGATACCCTCACAACAGTGAACAATTCAATACAAACCATGATTTATCTTTTCATCATTAATTTGCTTAACATGCACATGAAGACCCCAATTGATTTAGATCACACACATTCTGAATGTGGTAAACCCTAATCTGTCTGGATCACACACACTCTGAATGTGATAAACCCTATTCTGTCTGGATCACACACACTCTGAATGTGGTAAACCCTAATCTGTTTGGATCACACACACTCTGAATGTGGTAAACCCTAATCTGTTTGGATCACACACACTCTGAATGTGGTAAACCCTAATCTGTTTGGATCACACACACTCTGAATGTGATAAACCCTATTCTGTCTGGATCACACACACTCTGAATGTGGTAAACCCTAATCTGTCTGGATCACACACACTGAATGTGATAAACTTTAAGTGGTTTTTGTAGTAAAGTTTGACTGGATTTTGTAGTAAACAGTAACCAGTTTTTGATCTTGCCCACTGTGAACATGGTACCATGAGGTCCACATTGCCCTAAATAAATTCATAATGACATAATTATCATGCTGATATAGTCTACAAAAGTATTTACTGATGTATACATTTGTATATGAAACACCGTTTGTAGCATGTGTGATCTCTTTGCCCAAAATATTTTAAAGGTGCAGACATTCAGCAGTTATTTAAGATGCACCATTTTTAAATATTTGAATGAAAATGCATGTAACTGGTCCCAATCAGCTACTGCCTGTTTTTGCCTTGTTTCAGCAATGCCTGCCTGGCTGTTAAACACTGTACAGGAAACCATTGACTTACAGAAAAATGAAAGGCTTGCAAACACACACATGTCTACCTGTGAGTGTGTGCCAGAGTTCAGTGTAAACCGAGCGACAGTGTAATAGGACAGAACGGAGAAACGGCGTTTTATTGTTTCAGTACTACGGCTCCGTTCACTAGGGGCCGTGTGCTAGCATGAACTCCCAGCTGGCTTCACATCACAGGCTGTCAGAGATTTGGAGAGGGTTCAGTTTTAGAGATTTCTGCACAGCTGCACCGCTCCTCAATGCGCCTGGACTTTTTCCTATTTTCTTACAATTGCGGATTTTGACCAGAGTTAGCTTTTAAAGAGCAACACCTGCTTCACCGCTTCCTTTCTCTTTCCTGGCCAATTTGGCAGCACCTCCTCTGTTTCGCTGTGGGGACGGGTGGGGGACAGGGAGCGTCTCGCTCTTGGCTACTCCTACTCATATTGGAGGTTGGCATGGCGTGTTCCTGGAGTGCTGCGTGGGACTGAGACAAGGAAGAGATCACATCAGTTGGGTGCTCACTTCTATTTCTGTTACAATAATCCAGGTGGATTTAGAGAATTAAACAAAGTGTAAGATAATAAATGATTTATCTTTAGACGCCTTTCATCAATGTTATATTTTTATATGAAAAACCACAGAATGTACATAATAATGTTTAGCATAGTACTTAAGACTGTAACCCTCTTCTGTCTGACATTTAAAATCTTTTTATCCCTTATTAGTCCCACAACAGTGGGGTTTGTTTTTTGCATTTAACCCAACCACTAGGATGGCAGTGGGCAGCCATGTTTTTTGGTCTCCAGGGAGCTAGCACAGAGTGCCTTACTCTGGGACCCCGCTGGTGGCTGGGCTGGAATTTGAACCAGAAGGCTTCTACATCTCAGCCTGATGTTCTACCCATTATGGTATTCAATATAAACTGAAATACAGTTTGTGATGCCAATGTGTTATTTTAAAGCAAGAAAAAAGCAGGAGGTACATACTGACAATTTCCAGGAATTTAAAACTATCTTTTGGAGTGACATTGTTTTCCTGACCTACAATATGATGTAGCTCTTTACAGTAATATTGTGTTACTTGGTCAGCATCTACCTGCACTCCATCTCTCCATCCCCCAAGCCACATATGCTACACAAGGTCACTGGAGTTCTATCCCAAGTAGCTAAGGCCTGAGGGCATGTCTTTGTACTGTAGGAGAAAACCAGAGTACCCGAAGGAAACCCACAAGGCACAGGGAGAACATGCAGAGCAGTAGATTGCCGTGTACCACTTGATGACATACAGACCAGTTTAAAACCTTTAATGAACAGTTTAGTCTCTTTCACAGAGCAGCACTGGTTAACTGCAAGGCATATGTGATTTAAAACAGTAATCTGACTTTGACTTGGCTGACAGAGAGGACCTCTGTACCAGCAGCAGGTGAACTGCCGACTCGTGGGCTCGATTTTTGGCTGCCCTAATGCTCCCACTAGCTTCATTTTAGAGGCACGCCAGTGTGGATGGAGAGTATTTTTATAAATTCCACTCAATGTATTTTTGAGCTACAGTATATGATTTTTGACTGCTATCTAGTTTTGCCGTTAAAGATAACTTGATGTCAGGTCTTTGTTCTGTTCTTTCACAGTGACTTTTCATTTAAGGACCAGGAGAACTATGTTGTCACGAATCAATCTTATGTTAACATCAGTGTAATGGTTGGCAGAGAGCAGAATTAGGACCCCAAAAGGTGCCAAGCGATGTTGTGTGTTATGCAGAAATGCTGTGACCCACCCTCAGAGATACAGCAGGCCTTACAGTCAGTTGCTGTAGAAGGCCTCATAGTTAAACACCCAAATTATGTAATAACCACTAAATTAAAAAAACTGCATGAAATCATCATGTTAAATCATAATGAACAAGGAGAAAGGTTGGGGGTCCAGGGTGATGCTAATTATGTGACACGATGACACATTTGGATGAACTAAACCTTCATGACAAAAAAACAAATTGTCTTTGAAAATGAAAAATTATTTCACTGCAAGGAGAAAACTTTGGTTCTGCCTGTGAATTGTGAAAACTTGGGTGAAGACAGATGTTAACCTGACCATAGATCACCATTTGGTCAGACAGCACTACAGGCTTGGTTGTTCTGAATGAAAGAATGAAAGAATCCTGCTGAGGTGGTTTGTGCATTTAGTAATAATGGTTCCCTCCTCCACTTGTAGGTGGGGTAACAGGTAGAGGCAAATGACATGGAACTGGGGGGATTATGGATGGATGTCAGTTTGGCAGTAGGTGGGATTATCCAGCATTACCTGGAAACTGGAGCCAGGAACAGCTACGTCTACTGCTCCACACAACAGCCTCAGAACCCAGAGCAGGTAAAGGTGGAGGGATGGTACATATATGGGTGGATGTGCTGATACTGCCAATGCACAAAGTCATCATCGAGCAAAGCAAACAATGTTTATTGAATAATCAGTCCCCCAACCACACTAACTCAAATAACTTAACTAGCTTGGCTAGCTCTTAATAAAAGTACAGAAATAAAAATTGTACTGTATATAATCAGTGGTATTAAGGTAAACGTGTAAACTTACTACTAAAGTTATGACAGCTTGTCAAAGAGGCCATCTTATCTTCTGTAACTGAATACATTTTCTATTCAGTTTCATGTTATGTATTATAGGCTATGCTTTAGAATACATCAGTAAGTATAGGAAATTTAGTGGCTTTTTTAAAGTATGATGTTAGCTGCTGGATTATGTGCTGTTGTATCCCATTCACATTTTTGTAGCAGTTTTGGCTAGTAGCCCATTAAGATAACTTTATGTTCAGTAGTACTTTACACTGCTGCAATTTGAAATAGTTTGTGAACAAAGATCCAACAGAGTATTATTAGTGCACTGCAATAATGTCAACTGACCTGATCCTATTACTGCACGCTGAAAATACCCACGCATATGTTAAACAAAACAGAAACGCTCAGCTTTAAATGACTTTGAAGCCTTTTAAAACAAAACAAACCAAACCTTGACTATGTATAATTATCTGCTGTGCATGACAACAAGATGGATGTTTGGAAAGTATATCCACTTCACAGGAATGCTCGCTGGAGAGTTTCTCATTTTGTTCAGATCTGGGCTCTATTTCACATTGCTGCCCCCATTACTATTGTCTATTTATGAGAGTAATAGGAGCTGGAGAGAGACTTTCTGGTTACTGATAACCTCAGACTAAACCTGCAACCTTATGATGGCAGCACTTAATATCTCGCCGTCAATCAGCTCCGTGGCCCCAAGTGGGAGTGTTTAATTACAGAAATCAATTATTTACCAACTCCCGTTCTGTGTGCTGTACACTAAAACAATGCCAGAACAGAGAAAACAAGAAAAAGTGCAGCAAAACGAAGGGTCCAAAGTAAGTGGTGTTTGTGTGCATGTAGTGAATAGCTTGCTCATGGCACATCGTTATGGAAGTTTTCAGATGTGCTGGCAATGACAACACATGATGGATAAATTATTACAAGTATTTTCATATTTAGACACTTTTCAAAAATAAAATATCAGACATCTGTTCATCCAAGTTCTTGAATGTGTTTTGAAAGAACTTGCATGCGCCCTAATGACCACACATGGAAGCATGCATGCATTCACATGTACACATGCACCCATGCACCACAATCCCACATGAAGGGGCATTGTAATAATACATGCATAGTTAAATATTACCAATTGTTTTATCTTTGTGTTTCTCAGGGTGGCCTAAAAACTTTACTAAACTGGAATCAGTCCTTGAAGAACATTGCTGGCTTTAACATTCATTGATAAATTATTCACTAGGATAAACACAACACCTAAAGTATTACACTTACCTCATTGTAATGTGATTTTAATGGGAAAAGAGCCAAAGACATAATTCATGTCAACTTAGTTGCTACAAAACGAGGCTTAATATTGTGGTTATAGTTCTTACATTGATCTCATTTATGTGACTAAAAGGAAACAAACAGGTTTTGCACATGAGAGGAATTTGAATTAGCTCCTTTTTTGTGTGTGTATGTTGTACCATATTGCAGAAATTGGAAATAATTGCGATGTCAAAATATTTTTTGGTTCAGTAGAAGTAGGAATCAGCCCGTGGAAACATTGATTTTAAAGCCAACTTACTCCAAGACGCATGACATACTAAATCCTTGGATTTCCACAATAGTTTTTTTTTTTTGTTATTTTTTAGGTGGCATGGATTTCTGTAATCATATTTAAGTGGAAGTTGGGCAGAGCTCTTCCTCATCCTCCTCATCCTCCTCATTTTCAGAGCTGTCCCAGGCCCCAGCCTGTGCTCAGGGACCTGTAGCTGCCCCAGGCCTCAGCCTGTGCTCAGGGACCTGTAGCTGTCCCAGGCCTCAGCCTGTGCTCAGGGACCTGTAGCCAACTGATCCTCTTGCTCCTGTAGTTGCTCCTTCACTTGCCTTTTTGTGATGGCTAAGCTGAAGCCTCCTGTGTCCTGACACACTCTGTCTCACCCCTGGGATGGACCCTGTGACCGAGCGGCACTGTCCACCCTCAGTGGGGGCCTCTCCCATTATGTTCTCCTCTCTTCCATGGGGGGGGGGGCTTCCTTTAAAATGACCTGCCTCTCTCTTCTCTTTCTTTTACTAGTACTTAACTAACAATTCCAACGTATTATAAATTTGTAACATTTGTTATTAGTCCAACATAATGATAACATTATGACCTCCCAACATAATGACAGCTGGAACTCAGAATGATATAAGATCACTTAACTGAGCCTTTGTAACTCATTGGACTTAATTGTACATCACTGACCCAAAAGGAGGTGCACAATCACTGAAGAAAAATAGACCCAGTGTCAGTAAATGCAGAAACCTGATAGGAGCATCCTGACACAAACATAAAAGCTTTTCATTGTGTCCAAAATGTCCTGCTGACTTTGGTGTGGATCTGCAAGTTCAGAAAAGTTCAGTTTAGTTTCGGTCCAGTCAGGATAATTAGGCAGCTTTTCACACTGTGCTCACTCCTGTTTAAATGTTTATTGAAAATGTTTTGACATTTACTATTTTGAAGCGAGGTTCAAGATAATTGTATTTATGGTTGGAAGACATAAAGGATCATCTTATTCAACCAAATGGGAACAATTTAAATTCTGTACGTTCCTCCTTTGACAAGCACAGATTTGTGTATGAGTGAATGTGAAAAAAATTGACAAACTAGATGATTTGGTCAATAGATATAAATGTTAATTGAACTGAATACTCTAAATTTAACAAGCTTGGAGGAAGACTAAGGGTACTAAGGGTACAGAGTTCATAAACGTTGACCTATATCTCAACTCAAGGTAATGCCTTTCTGCATGCTCAGTGGAGTAGAAAATTAGCATGAGATCTTAGATTTGTTTTTTCTTTTGAACAAGAACAATGAAACATGATGGAGTTTCCTGTTCTAGCTCACATTTCTCAAATTAGATACAATTTTTGATGGTCGTTGTTGGATGTTAAAGATCCTCTGCCAAGGACCAGGACATGTCAGAAAAATGTCTGCAGTTTCTCCATGGTTTCTCTGATCTACACAAATCATGCATCACCCTGTGAAATCTTATTTAAAACTTCACAATGGAATTTTTTGTGGATGTTTTATTACTTTTTTGAAATTTAAAAGGTAATGTACAGCAGGCATCAAGAATGTCCTTTTTTGTACATGTGTATATCCTCCACAAAAATGTTTACAATAACTATACAAAAAAAATGATACATCGAGGCTTAATACATACACTTTCCTATGAATTGGTTTGAGTGAGAAGGAAAAATGAATTACAGACATTTTTTAGATATGTAATTCTCATATTCTAAAATCTGAATGTATGCAAGAACTTTCCAACATACATAAAGCTTGCAGAAATTACCATTACAAAACATTCAAAACTGATACAAAAGTGAACATATTTGCAGGTCAGTTCATGTGTGATATGCAGCTTTTTACGCTGTACAAACAATTATTACCAAATTGTCTTTTTGTGGATTTAAAAAATACTTCAATAGGCACATCAAATCAAAAGATATCTCAATTCATTCCTTGCACGAAAGAAAAAAAAACTCTGATGCCCAAAGACCATCTTTGTAATTCTAAAACTGGCCTCTAATGCTGTGTACCCCGCCATAGTTTCCCCTAGTGGCAGCTTTTGGGAGCCACAGGTTTTCATTTAGATACAAGTCAGGTGGGCATGATCCCAAAGTTATCATTTTACCCTCTTTGACCCCTTTGCATGCTGGCCCATCTCTGGTGCTCCTGTATGTATGGGATGGAGTCTGTTTATCTTGTATCAGTGTCATGGAGTGTCTGAATAACGGAGGCTTTTTCAGGTACCACTGCTTGAGGAAGAGATGAGATGAGAATGAAACTGGATGGCCCTGATTGGTGGGCCCGTGGCTGGACTGCAGATATACACACACCAGTTTGACTGAAGCACCACCAAAGTGGGGGAGGGCTGATGATACAGGCTCCTATTACTGACGGTGAAGTGGTTGGACCATTTTGAGTGTAAGATGGATTA
>JABJVR010002852.1:0-15435 GCA_025773905.1 Chitala chitala
GGGGGGGCTGGGGAAGTCCAGTGATTTTTTTGTGTTGTGTTGATCACCCTTTGAAGAGCTGCTCTGTCTGCAGCTGTACAGTTACCATACCAGGCTGTGATACAGCAGGTCAGTGTGCTCTCTACTGAGCAGTGATAGAATGACAGCAGCAGCTTGGAGTTTGGCCTTTTTCAGGGTTCTCAGAAAGTGTAGTTTGTGTTGTGCTTTTTTGACCAAAGCGGTGGAGCTAATAGTCCACCTGAGGTCCTCACTGATGTCGGTCGGTGCCCAGGAACTTTAAGTTGGACACCCTCTCCACCTCCTCTCCCACTATTTCTAGTGGTAGGAGCTTTTGATGTCATCTGAAGTCTATGAGGAGCTCCTTTGTCTTTTTGATGTTTAATGACAAGTTGTTAACTAATGAAGAGCATCCTCACATACGCCCCCTTCTGCTCCAGGTGGGTTAATGTATATTGATCAGGGTAAGTTAGGAGCACAGCATCAATTACCATGGCAACATGTTTAATTTAACCTTGCTTGAGCCAGTAACCTCACATTGGTGTACAGCCCCTTGGAAAGAGGGAAAAAAAAAAACCTAGTGCCAATTTTAAAGAAAATTGGAGAACAAAATTACGATGCTAATTCTATTTTGGCCTAAGGGATGCAGTTTACACAGTAACCACAAGAGGGAAGTGTCACACCATATCTCATTCACCTTTAACGCACCTATTGAAAATCAGGAGTCTAATGGCTTGTTCTAACCCGTGCTTTTTTGGCTGAAAAACATCCCGTAAAATCAGAGATGGGGAGAAGATATTAAAACTGTTTAGGTGAAAGAAAAAAAAAAACACCTGGCCAAATCTGACTACCTGCTAGAGAACAAATTTGAACTCACTGTGGGCCTATCCTATAATCCGAATCACAGGGAAAAAGTGAAAAGCAGCCCTCTTTGTTCAAGATCACTGCGTTTCTCTACAGGCCTGTTCTTGGACTTGAAAAAAAGTCTCTTCAGGGGAAATACTGTCAACACCAAGATGAGGCTGTAGCCCAGTGGACGGGATAGCAGGCAAGCTGTTACTTGCAAACATCAAAACGGGACTCATGGCTTCTCAGGCAACTGCCACGTGTAGTTTTAGAAGCTTGATGAAACCATTCTTTGAGCTGATGCACTGCTCTGAAGAAACTTATCTTGAGAAATCGACCTTGAACTCTATAGCAGAACATACTGTATTTAACTATACTTCCCTTATTAATAGCTGCTTTCACGGACACTAAATGAGAAGACTGTGGCACACCTTTGTTTTCATCTCCAACCAAAGGACAACGGACTTCTGATATGGAAGGCAAATTCTCACATGCACATTACAGTAATGTTAACCAGTAAATCTAAAAGCACACTCTTAAGACACTGGCCAGTTTCCAAACATGGAACATGATGTGACGGCATCCCATAGTAGTGGCAGGGCAGCAAGCGTCGGTCTCCTACCTTTCCTAGCCTTCTTCTGGAGCTTTAAGGTGTCCGAGGATTTCTTCTTGATCTCGTGCCTCGATCGTTTGTACTCTGAGCAGGGGACACGGGGCATGAGTCCAAAGTGAAATGTGAACAGAGCGCGGCCACACTTACCGTCAGCCAAGGCTCCGTGTGCAACGCTCACCTTTGGCGTGGTCTTTGTCCAACTGGTTCGCACTCTTTTTCCACTCCTCGATCCGCTCCTGGAGAGGGGTCACCAAGCTCTCCATCAAGGCACTGGGATGAGACAGTTAGAAGGGTGTGTGCAGAGGTTAGGAAAGCAAACATCCTGAACAACAAGATCGGGAGGAGCAAGGCTGAAGCAAGAGCAAGAAGGAGAAAAGTAATTAAATGTAACGCTGAAAGATGCTACGCGTCGAACTGCCAGGAAAAAAGCAGCAGCAAAGAGAATGTGCGTGGTGACCAAGTTAAACAAGTTCATTTCCACTCGACATGTAACATCATCATTTCTGTCTATGTAAGCATATTCAGAGTCAATTTCCATCATTCCTCTTTCATTCCAAGAACACACCAAGACCAACATCTGATTTAACGGCACTAGAAAACCTCCCTGGCCAAGAAATGTGACCAAATGTTACATGTCCAACCATATCCTTATCCCCGAGCAAACCTGAAATGGAGCTGGCCATGAACTGAGGAATGTAAACAGACCAGAGGAACTCAGATCACTTCCCCTTGTTCTCCTTTACTGGGACTTTTTCGTGAAACATTCCAAACAGACAGTGTCCTCGATTTAATTTAAACATCTCCAGGAGCATTCCCCAGTAATAAAACACGAGCGGGACGCTGTGGAGGCCTGTGCTTTACTTCTCCTTCTTCATTTCATTTTCCCCTGAATCATCGTGTTTAGGGCACGCTTTGCTGGATACAGCATTTATGGACACGCACATATGTCACACATACAGAAAAGCACACATACTGTACACCCTGTAAACTAAGACACATGCTAAACACAAGGGGGTGGTGTGCGATATAACTGATGATGGAAACTATGACCCATTGTGGTGTGGATCCATGTAATAACTGCAGCGGTTAAGCCACAGTCTCACGCTTAACGTGTTACATTACATACATTGTATAATACAAAACCAACTTTAATGTCAGCTCCTATTTTTCCAGACAAAAGGATACAATGTATATAGTAGGCAGTGACAGGTGACCTAAACAAAAAGGTTAGCTTACTTGTACACAGAATGTCTAATAAGTAAAGGCAGCTGTTCTTTAACTTTTTAATCCAAAGAATCTAATGAAAATATTGGGACGCATTCTGGGACCCAGTAATAACTTTTTCATTTCTTTTCTTTTTTATTGTATTTACCAATAACTTTGGCAACCTGTCACAAGCAAGTCCGCGACCCAAACTGGGTCGAAACCCATAGTTTAAGAATCAGTGAGTTAGGCATTAAAGTGCTATCTGTGCAACCTTTTATTTCAAAACATTTTAGCACAGAATCCACATTTTGAGCATCGCTTGGTTTGTTTTTATCCACTTTCACTTTTAATGAAACATTAAAGACGTGACTTTATATATCCAACATGTTTGCAGAAGGCTTGCAAAATGTTATATGTGATTTAGCGCAAGACACAAGGTGATTAGGCCAGTACAACCCACAGTTAGATGAAAACGTAATTCACTGTTCTTAACAAACAGCCCTCTGTCAAACTGCAGTTTTACAGCTTTAAGGAGCTATATATTCAATCAATAACCACACGTGGACTTAAACTACCTACCTGTTCTACTTCTTTGTTCTACTTCTAATTGTAGCGTGAATTTTATAGGCTACTTCAGGTCTGTGCTTTATTAAACTAAACCCTATTAAGTGTGTAGGCAGTCTTCAGGGACGGCCAATGTCAGTTCAGATGTTAGAAGACTGTATTTCCTTCAACCACTGAAATTTCCACTTCTACACTTTTCCTTCCATTCCTGTCATAAATGAAGCGGAGTAACATTCCAACAACAAAGTAGACCCTAAGGATAATACAAACAGGAAATGTACAACATATTGATATTTTCTTTAGCTAGTAAGTCATGTGGGTTAAATTCTGTGAAATCTAAGTTCGCTAATTAAAGATGCAAGTACCTGTAAGTATTTACTGAAGCTGGTTCAATGACATCTTTGGGTAAAGACTGTGAACATATGAGCTCAGGCCCCTGTATTTCTCCCTGGAATGCAGTAAGAGGCTAACATAGCGCACAGTCACATACAGACGGACGGGGAGGTGTGAAGCCTACTTAGTGAAATGACGTAGCTTGGCCTCAATACTCCGGTGTCGCATGCACATCCGGGTCAGAGCAGATCCGATATCCCGGGTGGCCCCTGGAAAGACAAAAAACGAGGACATCTTCAGGAAATCGTAACAAAATCAACGAAAATGACACGTGAATGGATGACCATTTCATGAGAGCATGGTCCGATACCTGCAGGTCTTACACCTGATGTTCATTGATCTGAAATCAGCAACCCCCCCAGCTGCAAGACACCCTCAGATCGTCCTGGGCACTGATGTCAGTGAAGTATTTACAGCTCAGAGACAGCGGCAGGGCAGTTTGGATTAGATATACACAGACCTTCTCTTTGTCTAAATAAAGATTTTAGGCAGATCTTTGGGAGCACCTTACCCTCTGTATAACTTTTAAATGACTCCTATAAACAGAGACAGCATATTTAAACGAAAAAGTGTTGGAAAAAAAAAGACACCCCTTATCTGAGCAGACATTGTCCTTTTAAAAGTTGCTGCACTACCTAATGTTAGTTATAGAAGCAGTATCATACACACAAAAAGACCAGCACAGGGAACAGAGAAGTGGTCTCTCACTTCAGTAACTCCACAGCTCGGTCTCTTGTTTTGTACAAGCGTAACCCCAACATCTCCTTTCTAAAGATATTATGTATATCCACCAGAAAGAAATTCACCAGCAGTGACGCATGCTGAGCCAATAAAAGAAATGTATCCTTCTGAGATGAAACGTTCCTCTCACATGCATGTGCTCAGTTACACACAGACCCTTGCACAGACAAGCATGCGCGCACGCACGTGCACACACACGTGCGCGCACACACACACACACACACACAGACACACACACACACACACACACACATTATCATGCAGCCTAAAAGTCAGCCAATTGTCATCATCTGGGTTGCTTTTCTAAGCGGCCTGGTGGCTCAACAGATACAACATCCGGCTGGGATGTGGAAGTCTCCCAGTTTGAACCCCAACCTCATCAGCTGTGTCCCTGAGCAAGGCATTCTGTGCTAGCTCCCCAGGTGCCACACGTGGCTGGCTGCCCACTGCTCCCCCCAGTGGGATGGGTTAAATGCAGAGAAGCAATTTCCCTTTTGGATTAATAAAGTACTATAAAATTTGTTTCAAATTATTTTACTAGCCATTTCTGCTTTAATGACAAAAGCTGTTTATCTTCCTCATACACGTCTTTTACTTAAGTAATTCAAACCTTAGCTTTATTTTTCCAAGGAAGCATTACAATCCTAAAAGACAGAGTTTGTGAAGCCCAGGAAAAGTACTTGTGCTTTGTAACCTCCAAAGTACGGGCTTTATTTCTCTATTTAATGTCATCTGACTTCCTTCCTTTCTTGGCAATACCTCGACTAGTGGGAAACACAACCAGCATCGAGAGTCTTCCTCCATCTGGATAATCAATCAGGTGTGTGTCAATAAGGAGCGGCTTCTACTCACATTTTCACCAATTCAGAACGCGCCAACTGAGCCACTTTGTTAAGAGATACAACAAAATACAAAACAGAACCCGATCATCTAACTTGGTGCACATTTGTACCTAGCTGGTGATTATAATATTGTATGTAAGGTACAAACAATAAATGCTTTACCTATTACACCACCAAGAGAGTTTACAAAACAGAAAAGATGTTAGTAAAACTGAAATGTCATGTGGAAAATAAGATCTCAGGCTCTGAGATGCAGCCCCTGCCATAACTTGCAAACTAGTAAAGTTCAGCATAAAACTTCACAGACATCTGCTGATCATATGATTCTTGGCAGACATGCCCCCCCTCCCTGGGAGTTCTGTACATACATGTCATCCATTTGTAGCAGAAAAGGGGCAGGTGTGAGGGAAGGCAGCCACGCACATTTGACCCAGGGGCATTTCACTATGCATCCCCCACAATGCACCAGCCAATCCCGTACACAGAGCCTTGTTGATTTTTCCCATGACCTTCAATAAGCAGGCCTGACCTGAGGAATCAACAAATGGCATTGATAGACACCAACCTAAACACAACTTAGCTGAGAAGAGAGCAAAAGCTATGAAGACTGAGGGGAAGGAGTGTGTGGACAAGGTGTCTGGGAGAAGAGGGGTGGGGGGAATTAGGTGCTGCTAAGGGTTAGGAAGATTCAGTAAAACGCGCAACCATCGTTCACACGGATTAGCATCCGGTCTGTCTGTAAGCAGCCTCAGCCACGCAGTACAGAAGGCCTGGCCGAGCCGAACGCAACCCCGGGGGCCAAGCCGCCCCCTCATTCCAGCAGCCACGCAGCCCAACAGCCCCACCAGAGTAGGAAACGGGGAGAGAACGAGACGTGAACTGGAATGTTTTTGACCTCGGTTTATCGGGGGGAAGTACGGCGTAGAGCTGCGTACCATCAAAAGCCTCCAGCAGATAAAGAACAGAAGCGGCAGGCTGGTGGGGACTTCCACTGGAACTCATCAGGAAGCTCGCTTCTCACACAAACACACACGCACAGAGCACACGGCAAGCGGGTCCGTCTCAGAGAGCCCCGGCTACAATCGAAACGACATGGGCGAGCGTGTGTGTCGCATGAAGACGCTCTCTGTAGACGTGACCGCAACAGGAAATCGTACTCTGACTCCTTTGACAATTTCATTTCCTCTGCTGACAGACGGTTCCTGATGGTAAAAGATGGATAGAAATGCCACATGTGAGAGAGACAGAACCACAGACGGGGAGATCCACCAGCCTACAAGTCAGTCGGTCCTCACTAAGGAACAAGCAGCTCAGAGTGGGGTCTAAAGAGTCACAGGACCTCTGAGCCCCTAATTAAAAATATTTTGTAGAGATAAGGGCATAAACACGCACTTCAAACTAGAATGGGGAACCAGAGATGTGAGGGACGGGGTCTGGCAGAAATAGCAGCCACAGTTTACAAGCAGCTGCCTGTTCTACACTGTTTACACTCCACGACAGAGTAAGCATTTTAAGCATGTGTATATTTTAAACTCATTCTTGATTGCTGGTCTTGCCTAGATTTCTGAGTACTTGAAGTTGTGAAAAACACACAGACGCTCCCCTCCAATGCATGTAGCTCGGGGGGGGGGTGTTTGGCAGTTACACACTTCCCATCTCGAGCCTCATGTCTCTGTCGGTAAGCTGAATCAGCACATCACAGATCACGGTCTTGCGTCCAGTTTCCTCTGGAAATTCCAGTCGTTTGGAGTCACGGTCGTTCCCCTAACCCCCGCATCTTCTGCGTGACGGGCTCTTCTACGTGATTACAGACAGCATGCCTCACTGGAAATATTTATTGGCTTGTGCTGTTCTCTGATGAAGCTCCTTCATAAATCTAAATATCAAAGGCCAGACCATGCTGTATTACTAGAGAAGGGATTAAATCCCTCTGTACCCCCAGACACAAAGCAAAGGCTTTGGCAACGTTGGCCCCTAGCACATGCCATCTCTCTGCTTTTCCCAAACGGCCTTCGCCATATTACAGACGACCGCCTGAGGCAGTGGGGGTGGAGCAGGCCACATCCGAGCTCTGCCACCCTTTGAAACCACCAGGTTTAGTTTAGGCCCTTTTTAGTTTAAAGCTTGCCTCGAGCAAAGTCTCCCACTGGATCTATCTTAGGCACAGTCTATGCATCCTGCAGTCTAAATGAGGTCCAGTCTAGACCCCCTGCAGAACTGAGTTTACACCCAGATGAAGTCTCCAGTAGAGTAGGGTTTACACTCCATGTTCGCACATCTTGACCTTTGCTAACGTCTTGCACAGGAATGCAAAGGACTCCTGCCACTAACGCAGCAAGTGTTAAAATCTACTTTCAAAGCAGAACTGTTACGTTAAAGAGAATCATTTAATAACAAAACATTGATGCCTGTCAAACTAGTGGGACACTCATGTTGTGCTCCTTATAAAAATATTCTGTAGTTTTCAGGCTCGAGCCTCATGTCTCTGCCGGTAAGATGAAATGGTTTATCCCAGTGCACAATGGCAGTGGACACTGAGTATGTTACTGAGCACCCTGTATGTCTCTTTCTCTATCCATGCCTCTCTCTAGAGCTCCAAGCACCCCCCCTTCTTCTCTAAGTCCCTCACATCTCTCGTCCTGTCTGTCTGTCTATCTGTCTGTCTCTTTCTCCCTCTCTGACTCACTCCCACAAGCCCCTCACATATCGCTTCCTGTCTGTCTGTCTCTAACTCACTACTCACACAAGCCCCTCACATCTCTCTTCCTGTCTTTCTCTCTCTCTCTGACTCACTCACATGAGTTCCCCACCCCACCCAGCTCCCTACACCTCAGCACTGGCTCCCACTCTGCCAGAGGGTCTCCATGGCAACCCGAGAGATGAAACCTGCAGGGGGATTCTGTGGCAACAAAAGGTCCGCCAGGCTCCACAGCTGCCTCCGCGTGACAGCGCTCAGCATTCGAAATGCACACGCATGCAAACATTCACAAGAGTACACGGACATGCAGGTTCACAAGAGTGCATGTACATACATGTTCACAAGAGCACGCATTCGTACGCATTCCCAAGAGCACACTCTCTGAAGCACTCAAACAAACCCAGGTACTGTGGGCACACAAACACGGGTGCTAATGGTTCCTTCAATCACGTTCATATAGAGATTCGCACATGGCCAGCAATGCCAGCACATACATTTTCGCCAGCAGAAAAATCCTGCTCTCGAGTAAACACAAGCCCTCAGAGCTGGAATTCAGCATTCTCAGATTCCTTGCTGTCGTATGACAGTCTGCTGACACAGGCGCCAGGAGGCCCGTGGCAAAGCTCAGTCAGCAGAGTCTGAACTCAGGATGCACACTGTGTTTTACACTGAAAACCGTAACTTGGTTAAGAAACAGCTGACAGCAAAGCCTATGCCTGCTGCCGTAGGAGCCATTTGCATGAATTCCTAAAGCACTACATGAAAACCCAGAAACTACTGAAGGTCTTAGCTGCTATTTTCTGTTGCATTTAGCTCCTTCCATCCCGGTGCACGTTTGCCCACAGTTGGATGCTGTTACTACAGCATTTGAGTGACAGGTTTTCTGGAACGCACAGAAGCAGGATCTCTGTAGAGCTGTAATCCTGTTAGGGCACGTGACGTTCCTTAACCACTATCCAATCTGCTGCCCCATATCTGCAACCCACACCGGTCCCCAGGATAGGCAGACACACACACACACATACTTGCAGGAATACTTCTACGAATATGTATGGAATGATCATTTGGAGAAAGATGGGCAGACAGCATTTGGAGGCCATTAGACACCCATAACATCACGTGACTTAGACAACCCTCTGCTACTAATTATACTGGTTGCATCTCCTGGGTGGCTTGGGGAGCTTTAATAGCCATATTTTATGGGTGACATTCCTGGTGGAATACGCCTGCTCTTCATCTTCCTTGCTAATACATCTTTGTGCCCAGGCCTCAGGCCTTGTGCATTAGCTGGGTGCGGGTGTGTTTTTCTGTGGGCTTATTAATGTAGTTCCGTATAAATGTGTTAAGCTGTCTGAGTGCGTGCAGGCATGTCCGCATGGAGACACGTTCCTGTCAGACCCTGTTTGGAGCTCTCCTCACACCTCTCCTCCCTCTCCAGTCAGCCGAGAGTCCTGCAGCTCACTGAAACATTCAGGTCATCTTTACACAAGGGAGTGAACATCCAGGAAGTCAAGGGAGGAATGATGTCCAGCTCCCCTAATCTAACACACACGCACGCACGAACACACACAAACACGCATACACATACGTGCGCACACAGATTCAAACACACAAACCCCTATACCACAGGAAATCCTAGCCAAAGGTTTCCCTATATCCACTGATCTGGTGTCAGTGCAGGCAAATCCCTACCCCATTTCCCACAAAAAGCCAAAAATACTGCACATGTCTTTCAGAGTGGCCACTGTCATCTGTCTCTGAATGCAAGGGCACACAGATGGCACAGATACTGGGGAAAAGGGTCACCTCTCCCCTTCTGGGGCATTCTGTGCTCTTGTTTCCACGGTTACCGCTGCCAGTGTTTCACATCTGCACAGCCCAGGCCCAATCGATGGTTGGCACAGCAACAGCAGTGCTATATGAGACAGCAGCACCGAATCAAGTTCACCATCCCAGAATATGACACAGCAGGGAGTCTGTGGGTGGATTCACGGCACCCATGTTCTCCTTCGTTACACTTAATGATCAGCAGTCGTCCCCGAAGACCACAGGTGAATCTGTCACTAAAACGGAAATCCGTTGTACTGCTGTGCAAATTATTTAAATTATTTCCTTAATGGTTTTAGAAAGGACTCATTAACAGAACTGGCAAAGCTTTAACAGCATAAGCTACGTGAGTCACTTTCATCTGCCAAGCAGATTTTAAGTACTTCCTCATCCTTTTCCCACAGGCTCTTGTTCAGTACCATAAATGCATACCATTGAGAAAAGCGTGACGGCCGTGAGACCAAATTGCTAAGAACCCAGCGCTAACACCATTGCTAAAGGAACTGCTCACACACGGGTAACCACCAGTGTCTGTGACACACAAATTAGTCAATATCTAAAAAGCAGCTGTCTTCAAGTCCATACAAGAAACAGGTGTGACATGCTGTATGTATACTTACGTGAGTGAATTCTCTCTGTTTGCAGCTCTACCAAATGAGTTAGGATAGTAACTGAGATATGAGTGTTTTCTGTAAGCTTCCTACACCTCACACCTCACCGTACCTCGATGCAAGCAGAAGGACGAACATGGGAATTGGCAGCTCCTGTATCTGTACAGTGACACGGCAGCATCATGTGCAACTGATAAACGTCCACCAGCGTTTCTGGAATGGAGGTGGGGGCAAAAACAGTAAATGACCTTTAGGGAAAAAAACAGCATCCTCTGCAACAGATCCCAGATTAGTAAATGCAGAATTAGCCTTCAGCACTGTGATTTCTTTACTCTATAGACAGAGCTTGTGTCCACATTGCTGACATGCTAGATTGTTTGCAAAGTATTTTGGAAGCTCATTTCAGCCACAATATTGACAGGGGAACACTCCAGCTAACTCTCTTCAAATGGGTCGTGATGAACAACTTCTGAAATATGTGTTCATTAAACTAGATTTACAACCAACAATAATAACTCCCAGTTGGGAACATCTGGTGGCTTTGTGTCATACCATTTTGTCGTGTCCCTAATCTCTGAAAGTGAGTAAACTGCTGACACAGGAAACTCTGGGGCACAGCCAGCCAGGGGTCAGCATGTGGTCAGTGTAGTGGTCTCTCTCTCTCTCTCTCACACACACACACACACACACACACACACACACACACACACACACACACACACACACACACAAAGCATTGCACGCAAACATACATAGAGTCATACACTGCAAACATCTTAACACAGTGAGGTCGCTGACCCACTTGTGTGTGCACGGTTGTCCGGTCCTGAGCACAAACAATTTATGTCTACAGTCATTACTCAATGATCCATCCAGCATAAAGGAGAGGCACAGGACTGTGAAAAGGATGAGGTTTTCTAGGCTGGACTCAGTCAGCACTGATAGCACTGACAGCACTTGGCCATTAGTAGGCCAGAAGTGAAAGAAGGGCTAGCAGCCCTTAAGATCCCTACTTCCATGAAGCTACCCTCTCAGTTAAACCTGGAGCTCCAGCAGAGTATGAGCACAAGGGGCGGGGCATCTACCCAAGCTCCGCCCGACTGCTGCATCTTCACCAGGGGAAGACAACATTGATGAAGAGGGAGAAGCTAGCCCAGGGGCCTGTGGTAACATGTCATCTTGAATCCATGTCCCGATCTGAAAGTCCATGTAAAACAGTCATCTTAAAGTGTTCATGCTTACCATGTAGAAACACAGCCCCGATCCTATTACCGGTCCATAATTCCTACTGATTAGCTGCATGGTATTTTTTTGTACAAAGATGCTTTTTATTCATACTCATATTTATTTAATTTTTTTCATTCTTCTGTGCAGTTATACAGCCTTCCTTAACCAAAACAATGATAGGACAGGAGCAATCCAAATGTTATACCGAAAGCTCCTTTTTACAGAGATTTAAATTTTTTTAACCCTTTCTTCACCCAACAGATTTAACAGATTATCCATATTGTTAAATATTACTGTTATGTCAAGGCAGCAGAGTCTAGTCCTATCTATAGTTCATCAAACGAAAAGCCCAACCTCGTTGAGATCTTAGGACTAAAGTATTGCTTATAGTGTGCAGTGATGAGCTTTGAGGAGCTACACTGAGGAAAACTTGAGACACAAACACTGCAATTTCACAAGCGTGTGGTAGGAGCTTTCCTCTCCTCAATTACATACACTTAAATTTTTAGTTTCCAAGCATTTCCTAAAGTGAGCTGTGGCAAGTGAGGTGGGACATGGGCCACTTTTAACCAGAGCACACCATGTGCTGTAGGTGGTGCTGGTCATAAATTCAACCGACATTCCAAGAGGCGATCAGCAGGCCATCTGTGGGCCTGCAGGACTGGGCACATTTCAGTCGCGTCTTCAACACGTTGTGCTCTGGGCATCCACGGCGTCAGAGAGCCAGTCCACACCAGCTGCACCACAGAGGGGAGTAACATACTAACGGCGTGCTACTGGCAGTAAAAGAGCAACCGATGATCTTGTGGACTTCAGCTTCCAGAACAGACCTCAGGACAGTAACGTAAGCTCCAGAAAAAAGTGTGTCAGAAACGTAGAGAGCACAGGCTGTCAAAGGACCACTTTCACGATACCTACACAGTTCTTGTGCAGCATCACCATGGACAACTGACTGTGGTAACACATGGACTGTATGACACTGGCTGGCAGCCACTTTTTCAAAGAGTTCAGGTGGCATCGGGAAGAAAGGTGGTTTTACGCTGCTCTTTCAGCCAGTGGGCAAACTTGTTTAAGTCCTCACGTTACACGAAAACAACGGACCTGCCTTGCGCCAACCTAGTCGGCAGCTTGCAGCGTCTGGATCGAATTAGTAAACAGTCGACTCACTTTCAGGGGCGGGATGTGCTCGCCTGTTAATGTGCGTGGAAATGAGCACTTTAGCGTGTATGTGTACATGTGCAGTCGCAGATATTTATTGCAGTGGGAACTTCCTGGCATAGGACAGCGTGGCTAAAAATACTGCGCGCAACTGCAATCCAGATGCCCTTTCCATTACACCAGAAAGGAGAGGGGGGAAAATAAAAGAAGAAACATCCACAGAAGACATTAATTCCCCAAACAGACATTATAGAGTAGAGAAACTCCAAGGAGGGCGCCCCCCACTTTCCACTCCCCATCTGGGACAGCCGCCACGGTATTAATAGAAACATTCTGACTTCACAGTCGGCTGCTTGAAGGTCCAAATACAGAAGCCTTCGAGTACTACTCACAGGACATGATTTCACTTCCCAAACAATGGAAGCGAAAGAACAAGGGGAAAAAAAAACAATACTCAGCTCTGTTTCTTTTAACCCTAAAAGGCTATCTGGCCACCCCTGGCAGCAACAGCCAAGCCCTCGGCAGACTGACAGCTGTCGCTTCAGTGTGTGAAACAGGAGCCCCCGTCTCTTGGTCCCACCAATGTTCTCACGCCTTCCCACGCTCCTTCACTGGCTCTGTTTTCCTGCCCCCCCCCCATTTCTCCCTCATTCCTTGTTGTTAGGTTGCCACTTCCCCATCCTGTTACTAACTCTTTCACCCTTCTTTCTTTATTCCGTCTCTCTGCCTCTGAACTCTCCCCATGACTTTCCCTTACCTGTCCACCTCCTCGGTCACGCCCACTCTCTCGTTCCTTACTTTCCTCTCGGTCCTCTCTTCCATTTATCTCTCCGTTCTTTCTTCCCCTCATGCCTGAATTTTTCTCCCGACATGGAAAGCAGCTGAGCTCAGTAGATGCCAGGGTTTAATGCAATATATTTACACTGTTTCTCTCTCTCCATTCAAGTCTTCCATCATGAGTTTCAGCTAAACACATGTCGCTTCTGTCCTGAGTTAAGACCTTTTCTCTGCCCTGACTCCAGACCAGAGAAAATAAAACAGCAGTGCTGTCCAGCAGCCTCGGTGTCACACCAAGTTGGAAGGGAGTGTGTGGGGTGGGGGGGGGGTCACCATTACTGTGTGTTATCCCAACCTCTGAGCAACGCCACTGGAGATGTTTCAGCCCAGAGCATGTGCTGAGGTTTGTGGTCAGAAAACGCCTTGCAGAGGGGTGGTGTCACAGTTCAGCTGTCCCACTGCCATCCCAAAATCCAACAGGGGACAGAACAGCTCTCTGAGAAGCAGCAGACGACATGGTTAAGTGTCCCACCAATTACACACGCTCCTCTGTAAGCAATGCTTGACATAGGAAACACACTATTTTAGAATCAAATGTTCTAAACTGATGCTAAATCAATTGTGATGGGTAGGAATACACACGTAACTGACCTCACTGTACACACAGACACCCAATTACTATTCCTGGTACTTTTACTTATCACACAGTGAAAGCTCACTGTGGAGAGGGTGGACTTTCTTAAATTCCGGAATGTAACGGACATCTCCCTAAGCTAGCCGCTCAGTTGAAAACATCTGGAAAGTCTCCCGGCACTAAAGGAACGCCTTAATGACTTTTTTGGTTTAGCGGGAACCTTTAGCCCTCGTGGCCCATCTTATGTGTGAACCCAAAGCCACAATGATCTCCTGAAAAAAAAGTTTCTTTACTAAGAGCCTTCAAATCTAGGTAAGAACATTATAAATATTGGCACTTTTTTTTTTGTTTTAGATTTTGCACCAATTCTTTAACAAAAAACGTTGACATTACAAATGTTTTGGCATCAACATGTGTATTTCCTTTATTTGCAGTTTGAAACAACCTGGAGGAAAAAAAGCTAAATCTAATCTTATTTCACACAGATCTCCTGGAATGAGGACAGGATGAGTTTAGAACAATCCCTTGTACCTACTAGAGTCAGGATGGTGACATGAAACAGTCAGACAGAATCCACTACAGATGAGAGTCCAGCGTCCGCTGCCCTGTATCACCCTGTGTCTGGTTTCCAGGCCAGACACACAACCCTGTACCCTCAGCCCATGTAACCCGACCCACAATGCACTTCTCTTCCTGGATCTGGGCAATGCTATCACATGTTGGTCACTTTGCTTTAAGAGGACCTCATGTTTGCGCCTGCATGTACAGAGGCAGGCGAGTGTGGCGTTCACTCTCCTCAACCTCCACGCCCTCCTTCATGGCTAGGAGCAAAGCTGCAGCTCTGTGCCCCGGACATTGCCTCGACAGACACGGGGCTCCGCCCACAGGAGGCGGAGCCTGAGAAACAAGCAAGCACTCCTGGTAGAAAAGCTGTGAGTATAAACCTTACAATTACAGGGCTAAACCTGACAAAAGTATAGGTTTTGGCAATTAGACTCCAAGGTTTCAAGAACTATTGGGTTTTTTAATTTTTACTTTTATCTGAAGCTTTATCTTAATTATAGACCATTTCGTGCATTTAACATAATGGATATGTGAATGACAAAAGACAAAGAACTCTTACACCATTAACTCAAATGCAAGGTAGGACCCTGTAATTCCATGGTCTTAATAAGCCAGTGTGTTGTGTGGTGCATGTGTTGTGTGAGTACAGCTGTGCTTCAGTGTGAACACAGATATAGGCCTAGGCAGCCCATACTGCTCAATGTGAACACAGATATAGGCCTAGGCAGCCCGTACGG
>JABJVR010002852.1:15535-29682 GCA_025773905.1 Chitala chitala
GCTCAATGTGAACACAGATATAGGCCTAGGCAGCCCGTACGGCTCAATGTGAACACAGATATAGGCCTAGGCAGCCCATACTGCTCAATGTGAACACAGATATAGGCCTAGGCAGCCCGTACTACTCAATGTGAACACAGATATAGGCCTAGGCAGCCCGTACGGCTCAATGTGAACAGCAAGTGCACAGTACAAGACTAGAATAAAGAAACACATTTTAACAGAATAATAAAATAAAACTTGAGCATCTGGACTACAGGCAAGTTTGATTTTATGACAAAACACTAAAGGAGGTCTTGCATTGGCTTATCTTCTACATTATTCCAAGCTGTCCAGGTCTTCAGCTCTCTCTGTGATAAGGCCTTATTCAGGAAACAGACAACCTCCTCCTAACAGCCAAGTGTGAGACCTCCTCCGCACACCTTACCAGTAAAAACCTTTCTCAAAAATCACAAAGGAGCCTCTCTTTCTGCCCCACACACAAAGCTAAGCTCTACAAGCAGGTCTACGAAACACAGGAATAAGGAACATTCTAGAAAGCAGGATGCAGACTGGAGCAGATCCTAAGAAACGAAATCCAGTGCCACGAAAATGAGGCTGTTATTCCAGTGCTTACTCACTACTGTCAGATGATGCCACAGAAGTGGGGGGGGGGCAGTTATAGTGCTTACCAAGCCAAGCTACTATAATAATCCATTATCCATCATGGAGAAACACACTCACACACACACGCACACACACACGCACACAGAAGCATACACATACCTTAATTCAAATTCACACACAGCACTACCTAGTTCACAAAAAATGTGAAGAAGGGCCATGCTAATGGATATTCAAAGAACCCATAAGTACACTCCGAAAAACCAAAATATTTAAAAAAAACAATAGAAACTAAATTCAGCTCCAAACCAATGAAGTTTTGTCCTGGGACCAATCTCGCTATTTAGCTCAGTTTCACGTCTGGGGGTCTTTCAGTTGCCATGACACGCCACAACTAGTACAATTAATTAGATGGGAAGAACGTCAATTTTAATTAGTGGCCGGGCACAATGACCTCTGACCTCACAAGGGAAGGCAAAACAACTCACAGCAGTGTCACGGCTCTACAGTCCTTTGCATCTTTATTTGAGTTTATTTCTCTTCACATAAAATAAGCTTTTAAAGACAGCCTTCACACAGCCTGAGTTTTCACACTACAACAAGGATACAACAAACCATCTACTGAAGAAATTGAGGCTAAGTATATTCAGCAGGAGCAGAACCTCTTGAGATTCTACTTGGAGTCTACCATATATCGGTCAAAAGTTCTAATTTACATCAAACCGCCTGCCTAAATTTCTCATCTGCTGCTTCAACCGTCATTGATCACGGAGCGTCACGGGAGGCCATTACCGGCTTTCATCGCCCGTCGCTTTTTACAGCTTTTCTACAGTTTCATAGCAAAGTAATAACAGAGACATCTGTCTTCACAAGCCTGCAGTCGTCTGCCCTGGGACCTTGCTTTTGAGAACACAGGAAGTGTGACTGGCACAAAGGTTGGAAATTCAATAACAGAACGCTGGTAGCATTCCCATATGCAGAGCACTAGCTAACAGCTAAAACACAATAGATCTGTTTGTACAAATTTGCCCATGGTTGCGACATGTGAAAGTGTACATGTGCTCTCTTCCCAGAGATCCAGAGGCCAGACTAGCTAATTAATTTAATTAATCAGATAGAAAGGTATCAACCAGTAACATTACAGCATTCGCTTGCTAGAAGAAAAGCCATCATGGATTAAGAAGGGAACAACCAACAGGAAATAAGACAGTGCCTGTCTGTCTGCCTACCTGTGCCACCCTCTGCTTTTCTAAATCCGTCACATGGCACATCTCTAGTAGCACGGAAAGATTTAAACACTATAGCAACATGTTCGTTTGAACAAATTGCTATCAGGAGGAAACAAATGAAGCTATAAAATTTGGTCCTTGTTTTTCCCGCCATAATTATCACAAACAGTGCCAACATTTAATTGATCTTAACTATGAGCTAGTAGGACATGGTTCAACTAGGGACCACTCTTCATCTCTAGAACTACTCTACCTGCCCTTTCTATCTGCCCTTTCTTTCAAAAGGGATTTTTCCAAAGAACTTTCCACTTCTGCTTTCCTGGCAGGTATCCACGTTCAACACTGTTGTTTTAGGAGAGGCTTTTATGTGTTAAGATGGGTGCATGTGTGCACCTCGCCTTCCTTGCGTTTCCGCTAACCCCCCGATCGACAGTCAGCTCTCCCAGCTGCTGGAGATGAAGCGATTTCACCGATGAGTATCAATCAAATTTATGATCATCATAAAGTTTGTTTCTTCTCGGCTGCTGTGAGGGAGCCGTAAAACCTTAATAAACGTGTTGATGAGCATACAGGGCCATGCCAGCCTGCCAGTCTCTCTGCGGATATGGTTCGGTGCCCGTGATCACAGAACGGCTCAGGGGGAGGTTGGCATTGCAGTCGAAAGACTCTTCCCATATTTGACAGCTTTCCCCTTGAAAGCTGGTCCCAGGTTTTTCAGAGACTAAGTTCCCTGGAGTTAGGCAAGACAGGTATCCCAAGCTGAAGGTGAGCCCTGGGTCTCAGCTGTGGAGATGGATGGCCTTCGTGAATGGCCCCCTTAAGAAACTGCAGCCAGGCTAGACGCCTGGTGAGATACCAGATTAGCAGGTGGAGGAGAACAGAGGGCAGTAAAACGCTATTAAACTAGAAGCAGATTATAGCCTGTTAGTGGCAGGAAGGCACCTCCCCCCCTCGGCAGACACCCAAAGGGGCAGAGCTGTGGCTGATTATTTGCTGCTGCTGCTGCTGGTAATGTTCACCCCCCCCCCCCCCACCCTGCCAGTATGTCTTGAGCCCTGTACACTGTGTTTGATCCCTGGTCCGGGCTAGGACTTTTACACTAGTTACGTGCTTGAAGTCAGACCTCAGAAGATTTATGCTGGGGTGTTGGCATGGCGCCTCTCAAGCCCAGCTCCCAGTGCCATGGGGGCACAGGCACAACCTCCCCTGGCCTGGGCACAGGTACAGCCATACGTACAAACACGTGCTCACACGCAGACAGACGTTTTGACGCGGTCAAAGCAAAATCACACTCAAATAAAAAGCTACACACGTGCTCACGTTCCAAATCAAATCTGCTACAATAAACATACACTGGTACATGGACAAACACATTGTGTTTACTGTCAGAACCACACACCATAAACACACTAACATTTCTGAATGCTAAGCCCAAGTGACCTCTGCGTCTTTCCTACAACACCCGTCCAAACCTCCCTTCACTGGCTGCTCCACATAAAGTATTCCAAAACCAGGTTCTGATTAGAGCTCTCTGCCACCCAAACACCTGCATTCTTATAATTAAAAACATCCACTAAAACTAATAGTTTTTTTTACATCTCAATACGTACATATGCAGATCAACCTTACACTTACACAGCGGTACCTCACAACCTATTAATAACATAGCAGTGTAACCAGGTCCTAACATTTATAACAGCAATAATTCAAGGCAAATAAACTTTCTTCTGTAAGACAACATATAATGTATTGTAGCCCCCAGTACTGACCAAGACACAGACAATATGAACACGTACCTGATGTACTCACACCCCATTGGTTTATTGTAATAGAATAAGCCCCCCCCCCCATAAGAACTACAGCCTCCATGCATGCCCAGGAGCCCTCACCTCTGGTGTTAGTTGCCATGTCCGCTACCTTCTGAAAAGCATCCAGGAAAGCCACAGCTGCCAGCACCGTCGTCCTGGCAACAAACAACAGATGTAAGACCTTTGTTCACTTCAGGTTTGTGTCCAAAAAGTCCACAGCGCCGATAAGGGTTAGAGTGTAAACAGGTAGCAGAAGTCAATGCTTTACAAATATATATTATACTATAATCATTTATAAGATGCAATCTGGTAAAAAAAAAATTATTTTTTATTTCATGCCATCCTTTTCATTTTTCTTTTCCTCACAAATTTCATCTTTCCAAGGACGCTGGTTTAACAAAGAGCTGCACTGATGACTAAAATGGATTGACCCAAGACTCAGAGGAACAATATCATAGGTCCTGTCAGGCTGCCATGCATCAATGTCAACGTTGGTTACATGCCTAAAATGGCACAAAGACGCCGCACACTTCGGAGCGCAAGCAGGCATGTGAACTACGGACTACACATGTGCTTTACAATTAACTATACCGCTGCAGCCCTGTTCCATTTAATGTCTGCATGAGTAAAACCGCACAGTCTCGTCATAATTAGCATTCAGTGCACATAATGTGACTCCATAACTATTATGTTCTCCTTCAAAAGCCAAAACATATCTTTCACATTATTTTTTAATATATCTGTCCTATTCAACGTATTTTACTACTTTATACTTACTAACACTTAAATCCTGACCGTAAAGATGTATACTGCAAATAAGGCACTCCAATCTGGGTACCTTGTTCAAGGATTTTATGTTACACCTACACTACACTTTTGAAAGGACAGTGTGTGTGGAATGGGGGGGTGGCGACCTGACAGAACTCACCTGAGCTGGGAGTGCAATTTGGTGGCCTTGGCACTGAAGTCTTCCCACACAGGGTACGAGCACTGCAACAAGAAAGGGAGAACAGGATCGAATATGCACTGGTAAACATGTACCAATCAGCTGACAGTATGTCAGCTGTGATCTCACCAGTTCCATTATTTGTCAAATATATCCTCACCCATAAGGCTCCCCTTCCATTACTCAGGTCTCCTGTTAGGATCACAGTATGCTCATCACACTGTCTGAAATTAGCCGCACTTGAGACAGCAGGTAAACTGCTCAACGACAAGTCGGACGGGCTCTGGAGAGACACTGCCAAAAGGTACCAGGCCAATAATAAGGCTTTGAAATGGATGGTTTTATAAAAATGGGACAGAGTCGTTTGTCATCTTGATGTCTGCTAATTCAATCTGGAATCAAAGGGCAGATCCCCAGGGGGAATTATCCCGCTTGAACCCGCGTATACATGCCGGACTACATCAATAGGCACAGCCGTGCGAGCACAGATAAGAAAGAGAGCACTCCAACTCAATTACAGCACTGCCTCATTTGCACATTTCGAATATTAATCTGACAGCAAAGACGGCTTAAACCTTAAAAATCACATCTTTTTCCATCGGATTGTGTGCAGGTTAATATTTCTGTCAGCCACGTTGTGAAGCTTGAGATACAGCCCAGAAACAATAACACTGGCTCCTTCTCATCAGCCTGCCAAGTGCAGCTCTACAGCAACGTACTGGGGTCTTCTGAGTAGACACACGTATGCACACACACAAACATATGTGCAAGTGGGTTCTAAGTCACCAAAAATTTTTTAGAGCACTAGAAACAACTGAAGTATAAAAGCGAACAAAAATTATATCACCGAAATGCAGATTTTGCAATCACTCCCACTTCTCTCCTGTAGCAGTCATTAAGGTGTCACGGCTGGTCAGGACAGTGTTGCTACAAAGTAGTGGAAAAACAATAAGTGAGAACTCTCAGTTCTTGTTGGGAGTATGACTACAGATCGCTTTGTCACTTTTCAAGTGACAGCCTCGATACGCTGTGATTACATCACAAATTCCTCCTCACCAATATTACCCGAGATACTAGCAAAAAAAAGGAGTACTCTTCCAGGAAAACCCAGGAAAGTGTTGTCATAGTTACAGAGCTAAACCCCACTGGAGATGGAAGGCCATTGGTAATCACTGCTCATTTACTGCTTTCATCCAGCCCACCTTCCATAAAAAAAATGGGTTACATTTTCTACTATTTCTCCATTTATTTTCTTAATCAGTACTGAATTAAGGTTAAAGGGCTTGTGTTTGTAGGTGTCAACCATAACACCACCTGCTACGTATGTGGTATGTATTTGCAATCAAAATAGCATGCATGTGCACCGTAATCCTTGACACAGATAATATGCAGGACATCTCAGGAACCCTGAGTTAGAGCCTTCCTGAATCCACGGAGCTGCCGATGCCTTCCTATCGAAGAGTGCAAACTCACCACTATGGACTGACAGTTCCATCTGCACAATCACAGCTCTCATTTAGTTAAAAGCTCATGAATAGCATCACTCCAAACGTGCGTAAATATGCCAGCTCAAACAGCAGGTCCACTGATGTGGCACATTCTGCTCTGACAGGGTTCTGACAGCGCGGCAAAGCACCGACAAGGTCAGGGAGGACACGGAAGAACTGAGGAGAGAAGGTTACATTCGGAAAACTTTCACATGTACAGAACCGACATCCAACTAAAGACAACAAACAGAAGGGTACAAAAAAACTTGCTGTGGATTATTTTATGTAAAGGATTAGTGTATTAATAGCAAAAGGAAAACAAGATGTGGACTAGTGTTTTTATTATAATGGCAAATTTAGCTTCCCTCTACTAACATTTCTAGTGTAAACGCTGTGAAGAAAGCAGTGGGAAATATACTTTATAAACTGGAGATCAAACACAATGATCTTGTGGTACGAATTAGGGAATCACAGGTCAACAAAAGAGACGCACTCACAACGTGCACAGTCCTCCGGGAGCCTGAAGACAGCAGCGTTTTTGGTTAAGAAGATAAGAATCCCTTCAGACCACTCCGCCTTGCCCCTAGACCACTACTGCTTGTAAGCTTTCCCCATTGGTCAGTTGAGCAGCCTATTAGCCAACCTGCTTCTGAATCCCAAAGTGACTTATTCCATTCTCATTCATACCCTTCCATCAAGAATCCTCCCCTTCACATACTACATTTCCCCCTCACCAACATGACATTTTCGCATAGATCCGTAACATACAAGCCACCCTCTTGAATAACCGTATTACAATGCCATGTTAAAGTAACTTACCCTGCTGCTAATCAACTCCAAGAAATTTAATCTTTTTTCAATTTAATCAAACTTTTTGGGAGAGAAAGACCAATTCTTCTATTCCCTTTCATAACACTTCTGTTTTGTCCCCTTACAACCGAAGACCTCAACCTCTAAAGGTTCTACAGATTATATTGCGCCATCAAGTCATTACCCCCCAAAATGGTACAAAACTACATTTTGCATACGAGGTCTTCAATTACACGTGTATAAGTAACACTGTTTATTCAACAAAGCAACAAATAACTGTATTTTTATACGCAAGCTGTCATAAATCCCACCAAAGGAGATTTCCCAGAGAAAACTGAAAAACAGAAAAATAGAAACAAAAAAAAAAGCTGTCTCCCTTGAGTAACTGAGTAGTACTGGTAAAAATTGGTGTTCATAAATTTGATTATAAAACAGAACTGTGCTTGACATAAAAATTTCCTGCTCACGGATGACGGCGAGTAGAGATTAGTGATGGTCATGGTAATGTCCAGTTATGGATCTGCTGATGGAAAGGGACAAAGACAGCAGGAGTTATAGTCTCAGCAAAGGCCCTTTGCATACATCACTTAACTGTGTTCTTTAAGAATGACACATTTCTTGTGGAAAAGAATTTGGAATCTGGAATTTGGAAGAAGGAATCCCCCCTTCTGTCCTTTTCAGTCACTCAACTCTGGAGCAACAGGCAGTTCATGAACGAACAAAGACTTGTATACAATGATGTAGGGTGTCATTGAGTAGCCACAATGGCCAACATGAGGTCGAAAAAAACAGATGACAAATCAGTCTCTGTACAACATCTTTAGCCTTGCAACGGCAATTCAACTGCAGCACCTATCAATCTCCCTTCATTCAGCCTCTGCTCCAGACCGCAAGAACTAGAAGCAGACCAGCTTCCTCATGTAAGGCCCCTACATCTACACTCTTGCTGGTAATGTTGAGGCTGACTAACTCCAACATACTCAAACTAAAGAGCAGGCAACCAAGCAATGCCAAGAGCAAATGAGGACAAATGAAAGTTTCTATTTTTCAGCAACACATTGCCAAATTAGAAATCAAGGCAGATCACAAGCAGTAGTGAGATCAGATTGTTTGGCGCAAAATTTACAAGGCTGTGCTGACAATATCTGCATTTAATATCAAAATGGAAACTGTTGTGTTTATTTCATCTCTCCCACAAGCATGGATTAACCACCTGACCTTTGGGACTGCTTGCTTGTGCGCAGGTTTAAGCTGCATATCACTCCTCTGCAATGTGCCACTTATTTCTGTTTTGACAGTGCAGTTACAGACCAGACCCAACTGCCCCACACCCCTTCCAGCACTTTAAAGGCCTGGGGGGGGCTTTTCAGTGAGGCGTATCTCCTCGGTGAAGGGAAGAACCTTCCTGACAGCCACTGATTTATACCTGGGTAGACCAGCTGCAGTAACTTACTGCCACTTTTTATACAAATGAACAGTTGCAGCTTATGCCACTACAGGCTTGGCAGTGCCTGTTTTGCTTGGTATGTGTGCAATGAGGGCTTTGGTTAATGAGCACAGACTGAAAAAGGAAGGGTACCAAGCAGACACAGGGGTTCTCAAAGCACTGAGATGGCATCTTGTACCTCCAGCAGGGGGGCTTTGACAGGCTGACAGCATTTCTAGAGCATGGCATGGACAGGGAATCTGAGACACTCCTATCCAGTTCACTCTCACTAATATAATCACAGAATTTCTACAATGTGGAAATCTAATGTATCAATAGAACAGTCTGCTAACCAATGAAAAATCAGCACGTACTTATGTATTTATATGTTTATAGCCATGTGGAAATAGGGGGTCCATTATGTGTGAGAACTGGAAAAGAAAAAGAGTGTGTTGTTGTCTAAAACTGTCCTAAATATAAAACAAAGTCACTGTGGTACAGTAAAAACTCCTTCACTTCCTACTGCCCTGTCAGATTCCTGTCTCTGCAGGGCAGCCCTGCTGTTTCTGCTTCTTATCTCATTAGCTCAGCTAACCTGCTGTAACCAAGTACCATGTCTTCCTCCAGCCAGAACAGTCCTCAGCACCAAGGTAGACACAGGGGGGCATCTGGAGGGGGGAGATAATGGTCCATTTTTGGCTACGTCATATGTACGATTACCTAGCTATGTGCACATTAAAGTTCCAGAAAAAAAAAAACAAAAACTGAATCCAAAGTTGAAATGCTACACATCTGCCCACACCTCCTGACTAGATGTCAACAGGAATCCTCGCTGGGGAATTAGAATTTCATGCAGAAAGACAGCTGCAAATAATTGTTGCTGGAAAATATCTTTGACATACTGATGTTCTTAATATTCACTGTGTTATTTTCAGCAGATAATGGACACGTGTGTAATACCCTTCCCAGAACATTCGGGCCTAAATTATTTAGTCCATCAGTCTATTCGGTCTCCAACATGACACATCATGTAAGTCAAAGAAGATGGATGAAGAACAAAACCAAGGAAATGCCAGATTTATTTATGTTCTTTTTGGAGCCTTTGTGGTTCTTATTGGTGCAAAAGCCTTTTTATCACTGATAAGTATTATAGATGGAGATTTCAAAAGGGGAAGCTAAGCGTATTACACACATCCGCGCTCAACAAACACTCAGCGTTCTGGAGTTTTAGAGACTTTCCATGATGCTAGGAGTGAACTGTCAAAGTCCTAAAGGTGTGTGACACCTTGTATCGCTGTAAAAGTAAAGTGCACACAAAGACCTGATAACATGAGCACACACGCACACACGCATCCACACACACAGGCATGCAGTCACAGTAGATTTACAGTTACAAATGCACATGCACACTGCACGGACAAACAAAAGAATCACTCAAATTCTGTGAGTGTTTATTAGAAATGCAAAAGAGAAGGGACTGATTTACTGGAGCTGCCAACATGAGAGAGCTGTTCTTTTCTGCTGCCTTTGTCAACATCACACATTACATCGTAACACATCGTGTGTCCACTCTCTGCAAATGTGCTGCTCATTACTCATCATTAGTGAACAAGGAGCCACTATTTACAATAAACTCCAGCCACCATACCCAACCATCACCCAACCTGTCCTCCAACCACTATAATCTACCATCACCCAATTTGTCCTCCAACCACCATACCCAACCATCACCCAACATGACCTTCAGCTATCTTAACCAACCATCAGTTGGTATGATCTTTAACATATAAATTATTCAAGTTACAGCGACAATGACCCTTACACCACCAAACCCAGTAATTTCCTTAGCAATTGGACATTTTAGTTTTAACAGCCCAACCCAACACAACGCAGGAATTTCTTCCCTTGGCAAATCCACAGAAACACATCCTCAGATACCATATGCACAGTTTTTAATTGTAAAGAAAAACTACTGTATGTAACAAAATACCTGTATAGTTATTGCTTTCCCCTTTAAAGAGGATGCTAACACAACACATTGAAATCAAACACTCCTACAACCTCTTACATTCTATTCTGGATAGTAGTGAGAGATTCTCAACGTCACACACAAAGAAAGCCACAAAGGAAAGGAAGATCCACAGCATTTCACCGAAAGCCCCTGTGATGTGCCTGTTATTGTCACCAGAGCCCCCATCCCCCTATTCACCCCTGCCCCCCACCCCGGGGGCATTGTTGCCAATTACGGTAGACACAGACAGACCACATGTGCAAACACAACATGGGCAGTGCAACACGGGAAAATCTTGGCGTTCACAATGAAAGAGCAAAACTGTTACTGTAGAGTTCAAACACTCGGTTAGCTGACTGTTCCTATTCCATAAGGCCTGAGTCTGCTTCAGACACAAAGTCCTCCCCACCAATGTCTCTCACCGTATCTGAGATTAGCAGTGAAAGCAGACAGTGTCACACTAGGGTTGTTGTGTTTGCATTTAATTCCTCTCTGTACCTGATGTATTTCTGCACTTTTTTGAGGCTCTTTGTACTTTGTCTGTTTTAAATTCTTTCTGAGTCTCTGTGAAGCATATGTATTTTATCTCTCTGTATTCCTCTTTATATTACTCCCCTGAGATACTTTAAAATGGTGTCAATGTTGCCACAGTGATAATCTCAGTCCACTAAAAACATACACAAGGTTAGAAAAGTGTTTAAAATATGTAAAATATGTGAAAAAGAGTTATCCAGGAGAGCCACACGCCACACTTTTTCCGGATCTCCTTCAGAGACAGCAGCTGTGGAGATTATGTCCTGAAGGTCCCTGCACTAAACGACTTTACGGTTACCTCCATCAGCCATCATAGCACACTTTGACTAAAAGGTGATGTGAATTTTAGTCGTCGTTGACATCAGATAAAGACAAGCAGGCTATAACAAACAGCGGCACATTTTCTGACATTTGAGGATTACGGTTTTCCTCTCTTTAAGGCACAACCTTAGGAGGGCAGGCCCACAACACCACCCAAAATTCCATGACCGGTGGCTTCTTCAAGGCTGTAAAGCACATAGCTGTTGCTGTGGAAACAGTTTGACCCATATTTCGTCAGCTCTGTAGTCAGGAATACAATATGGTGCAGACGTGTGTTTGCGTTTGTGTATGTAGGCATAAGCACTAAATTATGAATGAGACTGGTTGTTTGGAGGGAGGGGGGCGTTGAATCAGAGGGCAATTAATCCCTGATTCGTTTGAAGAATCCCTTGTCCTTTGATGTTGACACATCTTTGAGGATAGTTAACAAAAGCAAACAAATAATCTCAATGACACGTGTATTCTCCCATGTGCCTGCCCTCCGGAGTTTATACAGAAACATTAAGATATATACAGATGTGACAGGAACAACGCTAGCGCTCTTAAATAATTATATTTATCTAACAAGTCACCTTCGTTTTAAAAAATGGCCGTCTAAATTCTCTACGTAAACTGTGTTTATAGACTGACTGTTCAAAGAGAAATGCCGGACCCTGCTGCTGTCTAGCACTAACGCCCCGGTGTGCAAGACCCACACTGGCGCTGTCTCCCAGTCGTACAAACCGATGCGCGCTCCTGCGCGTTCCGACCGCTGTCCGAATTCTCAGGCGTACTCGCGCGCCCGCGAGCCTTTTAAATTCTTCTTGACAAGAAATCGATGTTGCGCCGTAGCCACTACACACTAGGAAAAAAAGGTCGCTATGTCTTGTCACATAAAATACCCCGGCCAGAATTATTACTTTTGCCTATTCAGCATTAGCCTAGTTGGATATCCATTGTATTAAGAGCTAGCTGAAGTAGACGGCTCGTGCTTCTTGTCAATGCTTACCATTATGCATATTTAAGTAACGTTTCGTTTAATGTACAGATACATTTGAAATCGTCTGCATGAAACCAAATATTCACCAGTCTACAGTTAGTCATGAAATACATGCATATATTGCTGAAATCACAAACAGCGACGAGTTGACTGTCACAACAAAACAATGCACTCTGCATCGAAGCGCTGTGAATGTTCCGTGCAAACATTGCTAGTATAATCTGGCATGAGTATTACAAAGCACTATATAATTTGAGATTTACAACAGCCGGTTGTATTCTGTGCATAAAACAAGTGCATGATTCGCATGCAAAAGGATGTCTCTAAGTGTGATAAAAATCGATTCACTCATAGTTGACAATTGTATGACAGGACTTAAAAAGCGCATTACCTTCATGTCATTCACGATGGCCTGAAAGAGACCACCCAAAGCACCGCATTCTTTTTCCACCGCCTCCATGTTAACAGGTCGAATATAATATTCCCCCAATAATTATTTCCCCAGCAGAAACAGCGACAGATCCACGTTCTCCCTTCCACTCTTAATCCCAGGCTGAAACAGAGGGTGCAGATTTCAGTTTAAACCAGGAAACAAAACCCGACTGCAACTGACTATAAATCAGTCGGTGGCAGCAGTACTGCACGCCTTTTGGTTCACGACTCTTAGCCCCTGTGCGATTACGAGTGATGCTGAGAGGAAAACGAGGTCTCTTTTCCCCTTCCCAGCTCTCGATCTACTCCTCGCGACAGGAGACAGGACGTGCAGATGGCTTTGCAAGGGGCACTTTCATCTCCATTTGGTGACGTGAAACAAGAGTTTTGGAAAGCAACGGTTTAAACAGGCGGATCACGACGTGAAAAAGTCGATGGACCACATCCGATGAGCGATCGGTTGCCAGTGACTGCAGCATAAGCTGTAAGATCAGCGCTGTGAAGCGGTTCGAGCTGAAACTCGATCCATGGGAATCGAAGAGGGCTGGCCGGCTCTGTTGTCACATGGAACTAAAAGGGAGGGACACACCATCTACACACATACGTACACACAACAGATTTCTCACATATACACTCAGATGAAAGAGGGAAGCGACAGAGAGATTTACTGTTAAACAATTTAGAGCTGTTGGGGAAAAAAAAACTGGCGGATCTACCATGAGTTGGTTAAGGATTTTTAAAAAGGAATTAGTGGTCTAATGCTGTCGTAGGTAAGCGGGTCAGTCACGTGATTTATTCATTAACGCAAAAAAAAAAAAAATTGGAATTTAATATGCTGATAGAACTGGTTGTAACGCAAAAAAGTAAATTTCTAATTCAAAGACTGAAGAAGCCCCTAATCAGAACATAAATCTTAAAATAAATATTTTAATATTTGCATTTATTGTGTAGACTAATGACTGTTTGGATTTAACAGTGGGCCATGTCATCCAATATATTATCAGATGACACTGCAACATTTGAGTGAATGAAAGCAGGGCTGGAGAATGTATACAGGAATTTGTTAGAGGGCTTTGTTTAGCAGTGCAAAAGGAACCACCTGCAGCTCAACGTTGCTTAGACGAAAGAAAGTATGGTGGAATTTGGGATGTCAAAGGTCGTCTCTACTGAAGGACATGACGTGAAGATCTATAAATACCGGAGAGTGCACTCAGACAATAGATTGGAGTGGTCTGCTAACCCAAGGGCCATACAGAAGAAAGGAGAGTGTCTGGTAGTTCTTAAGGAGGCTCAGCTCATTGCTGAGCTGTAGGTGTTCCAGAAGCTAGTGGCCAGTGCATTTTTCTGTGCTGTTGTACGTACCGGAATTGATACAAGCAAAGCCTGAATGCTCAGTAAACCTGTGAGAAGAGCTGGTTCTCTCCTTTGAGTTAGCACTGACAGTCTCACAGAACTTATTGACAAAAGGGCCCAAAACAGCATTGCTCACTTGCTCCATTGGTTAATCAGAAAAGCACCTTCAACAGCAGACTCTCCCAAAAGCCATTTCTACAGACCGCCG
>JABJVR010002852.1:32516-67171 GCA_025773905.1 Chitala chitala
ATATGGAGGACAGCAGTGATGAGGATGCCCAACAGCAAAGGAAAGCAAAGCATGCTTAATATGGGTAACCCAGCGGTAACCCAGCGGAAATGGACACCTAACATGGGGGTGGGGGACGTCCCAAGCAGGGCAAGATTGATTTGTAAATACAACCACTCTAAGTTTGTTGCTTTAAATTGAGATGAATGTCAGAACAAAAACTTAAAAATACAGCAATTTAAAAAATGGATATCTGAAAATTATATACTCCAAAATCACAGGAAAGGCAGAGAAAATGTATTAGCTACATTTTTTGCTAGTTCTTTCATTCTAAGTGGAACGGTCAAATGCAGTGAGTCATCGGTAACGATCATTTAGATAAATGCTGTTAAAAACATTAACACGGCATTAAAACGGCACGGTTTCAGATTCGTGAGTTTTCAATTCTGATCCTGCGATGGCCTCCGTGGACTCTGCTTGCCACTCTGGTCACAAGAGAACCAGACACTGCAAAGTGCTGAGGAGAAAAGTGCTGAAGCTGAATGACTTTCCAAGCAGCACGTTTCTCCACTTATACACATTCGCCGACTTCACCTCCTCGTGTCACATGGCCTTTTGTGCAGTTTGGTTTGAGCTCAGGAACTCAAGCATGAAGGGGTCAGGATTACAGCTCTACAATCCCACTGTGAGTCTTCTGAGGTTACAACTTCAGGCTGCCTTGTGACACGGCTGGTCCACTTTTATAAACCTATGCAGATGTCTTCGTTCCAGTCAGGTTCCGTCAAGCTAATGCCTTACATTAACAACGTCCTTCAGATTAATTTAACTACATTTAAACATAACTTGGACTGCCTGGACAAAAATTATAGTATAAAGTACAATATTTTAACATGTTAATGAAATTATTAGAAATTTTTGGAAGGTGATAAAAAAAATTTTCTTTGGTCTCGCCTGATATTTTTCCTACTTCAAGTGAATGCATGTTAGTACCCTAGGTGTTTGCTATTTCACAATTTAGACAGACCTACCTTATTTCAAAAACTCCAATGCAGGGAATTTCTGTACTTTGTTATAAATGCCTTAGACACATCCATCCATCCATCGATCCATTCGCTTTACCGCCTTATCCAGATCAGGGTCGTGGGGCCTTAGATGCAAACAGTAGAAATTACAGCTGTCCTCACTTAGACAAGTTCATACAATGCCATTGCCCTCACTGTTGTTTGTTTTATGGAGCGCTATAGGGACACTACACAACATGACCATGTATTCATCATGTCTCCTCCATATGTACTATTATCTGTGCTAAACAAATTCAGACATTTCTGCTAGAATGCAGACTCTAAACAGACTGCCATTAATAAATTAAAACAATAAGATCACCAATCGAAGAAATAGGTTTTTCACCAGGTAACGCTACGCTTTGCGATGCTCAGTAGCACCAGGTGAACAGAACATGAACAGCACGCACCTCATCCTCTCTCTTACCCTATTTTAGCCACATGTACTGCGGGACGCGTATGCTGCTCTCCTGAGTTTGCTCTTTGCTTGACTGAAATTTTTAACATAGCTTCCGAAAACCCAAGTAAGTATCCTAGTTACAAAGATCCATGTAGAAAATTAATAAAGAATGCCTTAAGTAAATAATATAACGTTCTGAAAGAAACCAACAACTGCAAGGTTTAACGTTTAACAGAATCCATATTTTATACTAGAGACAACCTTGCAAAAATAAACAAATTTGTTTATAATCAGTAACCGTGACTATGGCAAAGTGAATGAGGGATAAAGCAAAATTTAGTAACTCAGTTAACCCACAACCTCTGTTACTTTCTTGCTTAATTATGTGGCAGTTGTTTTACAGGAGCACATATATCATGTCATAGGGGAAATTCCTGTAAATATATAATCCAAAACCAATTTGTAGCATCTGGACACTGTAGCAAATTTAGCTGACAGAATGAAACATCCATGAACAACATAATAAAATTTTGACTTGTTAATTAAACAGCAATATAAATGGCCACCTACTTAGACCTAAGAGGGCTTAATACGAGGCATAATGTTGCCTCTTCTCTCAAATGTCCAACCATCCATCATTACCCAATCGTGTACAACAACAGCCCTTCTACCAATGCAGTGGGAACTGATTCCAAGTGCAAAATGAATTAAATAAGTCTGGACTGGTTAGCTGAGTGTGTAACAGAGACTGATAGGAGGCTTCCTGGACAAGGGAGGGGTAGCTATTCCCTGGAAAGACTCTCAATAATTATGTCTAACTAGGTCACAGTGAGAGCTACATAGCCCCTCCCGTCACCCAGCAGGAGGACCCAGAAGAAAGGGCGGGTAAACCCTGGCTGCCTGACCCACTCTGCTAGTCTGCCCAGTCAAAACAAATGAGCCCAACTCTTCATGGGCACAACTTTTCGAAAAGCCTGGAAAGGCACTGTCTCATGCCCCGACCTTCCTCACTTGTATTGCCGACAAAGGTGTTGATGCATCTTCAGACCTCTACCTGTGTAGAACTTGTGATTCCACCTACACAGTAGGATCAGAGTATAAAAGATGCCACAAAAAGCTTGCATATCAGCCAAGTGATTTGTTTTGTTCCACAGTAAATTAGTGCTGCAGGCATTGAATAACAGCAGCAAGAAGAAGTGGGATACACATGAGGTGAGAGCTGGGGTTCTGAGCCTCAGTATGCAAGTCCAACCATGATATCTGCAGTTAGAATTCTTCTAAGCCTCCTGTAATGTATTTAATGTTCCTGACCTTAATAATGGGCTTTCTATGGTCTCCTGCTGATTGGGAGTCAGGTAATAGGAATCACGTTTACCTCTCCTTTACCAAATGGGTCTAAAGCTTATGTCCTAGCGTACCCACTGCATTGAAATTTAAGGCTGAAAAACATAAAAAATAATAACGGGCACCTCCAACTTTCACCTTTCCATGATTTGTGTGCACAATCTTGTGTTCAGGTTCAGGTGTGTGCAGGATAGTATGTGCTCCCATGTCTCTGGCCACATCTGTGTGCATGTGAGTGTTTATCGGCACAGCCAATCGTGAACGCGTCTGAATAAACACATTTTTCACAGCATCTGATTCTGCCCGTGCACATCTTTCTGTTTTCCTTTGGTCCCAGGTTCACCCTCCTCTGTAAACCAATCACGCATTCCAAGCACACACGAAGTGGAGACACTTGCGCATTAGAAGCAGAGCGCCAAGGGACTGTGCTAAGGCCAGGGAGCAGGGTGCATAAACTCGAGCGTTCTTCAGATATTTGCTAATAAGGCAAGCTTGAATTCATTAATATCCCTCATTAGGCTGCTCCATCCCGCTGCTTGCCTAAATTATTAACAAGATACTTTGAGGGGTGAACAGTTTAAACGTCCTTGCAGAGGTGAAATAATTAAGAAAAACTTAGAGGAATACTTTTTAATAACAAATAAGGAACAGCAACAACCATGGCTCGATACACATTACACCGCTCAACATGAAATGCCTGAGAAGGTATCCAAATTCAATGAGTGATTTTTCTCCAGATTTAATTCTGAACTAGGGGTGATGGTTCACCTGGAGCTCAGAGACAAGAGGTCCTCCAATGCAGTGAAGAATGGAGACCTTTCACTTAGCATTTTTTCTGAGCATTGCCTCAAAGACCTCTGAACTCTCATACTGGCGGCGATGAACCCTGTTTAATGTTAGCTCATTATACGCCATAACATGAAGGTAAATTGTCACGGTCAGAGGTCTTGCTCAGGGGAAATTCTCCCAATTCCTTTGTACTCCTCATATTCCAGTGGGGATTTGTTTTATTTTGCATTGCATATTGCACGGAATTTAGATGGGCAATTACACAAGATGCTGTGAGACACCACCGCCCTGGGTATTGGGATGAGAAAGAAATTTGCAGAAACAATATTAAAAAGTGCTGGCAGTGATTAGCAACGAAATTACAATCCGCACATGGGCAGCGTGTGCTGGGTCTGTGCATGTTATTTATGAGGTCATTGGGGGCAATGATAAAACGGAAAGCATCGATGTTTTTTATTGTCTTAGGGAACATGAGAGCAATAAACAGAGAAGAATGATAATATAAGGGAGGGCCCCAAGTATAATGAGGAGTGTGGATTTGACCATGCAGGTAAGTATTCAGGGCAGTGACAAACCTGCAATGCATTATAGTCCTAACCCTAATATATACCACAATGGATCAGCGGGCGGGTAGGTGATGGCTCAATAATATTGTATTCTCTACAAAGTGCTTAAACATTACTTGTTCAGTTACTTTTTTTTTCCTCCCGTGGATAATCATACCATGAACATCTGTAGCAAGATAATTCAAAACTACTAACAAATCAGCAATAAATTATATAGTGTAAGATTTCCTTTACTATACTGTGATATGTAGCATGCCTCTGATTAAATGTTATTCACCTGTGATTAAGTGATGATTATTTCCTGAAATCATGTGAAATAATTTTTGATTGTTCTAATGAAGCAAAAAGAGCATGTACTGTACATGGCTGACAAAGCTATTTTTGGATTCATAAGAAGAAGGTGAGTGGGGTATTTCCTAGGAGAGTTGCAGGAGCAAGGCAGAGGGGTCAAGGGTGGCTGGCAGGAGCACACGGTCAGGCACCTGCACCAGCGACTCACAGACATCGTCGCTTCAGAAGAAGCATCACCTTCGTTTTGTTATCCCTCCCCACCCCTGCGAGAGGCACTCCGGTGCGGCTGCTTACGCACACCGACCGTCACTTCTTCTGAGTACCCTCCCCCCACGCAGTCCCCCTGTTTAAGCTCAACACTTATTCATCAGCTAAAGGACATACCACGTCAAGCGCTCGCATGCTTTATTCTGCTCAGTCACGGTGTGCACAGATGGCTCGATGCGTTGAGCTTCCTGCGTGCCCTTATTTCCCAGCATTCTCCTTCTGCATCCAACCACCGCCCTCCGCCCCCCTTTGCTCCATCGGCTGACAGCGAACCGTAGAGCTGGAGTTTAGGCAGCAGGTGAGGGACGGCTTTTAGCCATGCCCACATACACACCACTACACCATGCTACATCTCTTTGAAAATGTAGGTCTTTGGTTGCCTACAGCCATCTGCAATCAGCTGTGTCCCAGTTACAAGTGCTGATAGAAACCACACACACATGCACAAACCACACACACACACACACACACACACACACACACTCCAAACAACCTTCAGTTGTAAGCTACAGGACATCAGCATTGTGGAAACATCGCAAGGAATGTATGTAGCAGTGGTGTGAGTATGTTACCTTGTATATATTTACCACCAGTAGGTGGTGTAGTGGCTTGCTGTTTCCCAGTGCAGAAACTGGTGACCAGAAACAAAGGTTTTGATTCAAAACCAATGTTACTTTGTATTGACAGAAGTCTTAGGTAATAATTAATACAGGGCTGGTCAACCATGTTCCTAGAGAGCCTCAGTGGGTGCGGGTTTTTGTTTTAGCCAATTCAGTCAATTTAATTTGACCACTATCTTAATTAAATATCAATTACATAATTGCTTTATCGTCATTCTCCATGATAATCTGTGCTTATTTGTTTCAAATTATTGAGAGTTACAAAGAAGAAAGTTAAAAGTGACACCTGTGTTTTATGATTGGTAACATAATTATAAACCACACATTATGATGTCTCTCTAACTGCAGAATTATAGCAGAAAATGTATGAATAATTCAGCAAGGCATTTAATTCAAACCTGTTATTAATTGTATTTGAATTGTAATAATTAATGAATAGCAGAAACATGTGCCAATAAGAAATAACATTTAATGAGTGACTTAAGTGATTATTAACAAGAAATGGATTAAAATATACTACATCTGTTAAAAATTGTTTTAAAAAATGAAACATGAAGCAATATCAGTAAGTGTTTGTCGTGCTACTTAAAATGAATAAAGCTTCTGGAAAATGAAACATGCAAGTGACCATTTTTTAGTGTTCGGCTGTATAAACGCAAAATTAAAAGTGCATCTGACAAATATGAGTCTGAAGATCATGTGAAAAGGCCTTTAACTGCTGTGAATGGCTTGTGCTAAAGCCAGAGTCATTCTTACTTCAACTGCATTCTTCTGTGTAGGTGTCAGTCTCCTGAACAATCTCTACACCTAGTTTTACGTGGCATACATTGTGGCATGTTTTGTATTGTCCAAGGGACTTAAAGGTCATCAGAGGAAGACACTGGCCTGTGACAAAAAGGTTACCGATATGGTCATCCACATACAATGTCAGATCTCTGCTGGTTGGCTGATATTAAAAGAGCACATCAGTCATGTGACATACACAGCCCTCAGAGTACAGAGTTATGGATATGCAAGTCACCATCCTGTTATCATTTCTTAACCTTCCCTCTTCCTCTGCCTCACGTGCCCATTGGCCTTCATGACAAACAATTACACTTCAATTCCTGTGGTTTCCTGTTTTCAGGGTGAACATGAAGGGAAGCCAGACAAACTTTGACATAAAGAGCCCAGGCATGCTGGGAGCAGAGTGGATTTTTGCCTCGCTTCCAAAATCTTCATAAGCAAAAGAGACAGTTATACTGATAGCAAGCTTCGTTTTTGCCAGAAGGTGATGGCAAAAAAGCATAACGGTTCCCGCTAACAACGGCGGCTCTAACGTGTGCGATTCGGTGGCACGGCTCAAAGTGATGCGCGTGAGCAGGTGTCGCATTCACACTCTCCTGAATCCGTTACTTCTTCTGCTATCCAGAGATACCCCAAGAGTCAAAGAAGATGGCACCAGACAGTACGAACGTCCAGAACATGCACGCTCCACAAAAAGCCTTATCGGGAGCATACAAATATATGCAGACCTTGTGAAAACATCACACTGCTTGGGTGGGGGGTTGGGGGGGTGCTGAGCTCATGAATTTTTAATAATCATTCTGATTTAATTATTTACACTTCTTTTCAGTGCCGCAACAAACCCCCTGCTCTCTGCTCATGGCTAAACAACCGAGAGTGGTTTATCTTCCAAAGTGGAACCAAAACCCCAACACTCAAACCATGTCCAGATGAGAAGCAAACACCTTTGACCTACACCTCAATTTCACTCCCATGGATGCCACAGAAATACATGCCAACCAGAGTGCTAGACACATGTTGGTTTTACAGCTGCTTTTTCCACTTCAGTTTGAGTTATTCTCATTCAGCCTGTGTCAGCAGCATTTTGTGAGAATTTTTTTCCGAATCGCTGAGTAGCAGAATGTTCAATCCCACCCTGTTAAAAAATATTAAACTTCAACAAAAATGCCCCCCACAAAACATATTGCAAGAACGCAGGGCTGTCAGTCACGACACACTCTAAGATTGTCAGCAGGTGGCGAGGTGATTGATGCTAAACTCTCTGTACCTTACTGTCAAATTAGTTCATCCTAATGTTTACAATGTTGCACATAAATTGTATAAATGTATTTAAATAAATACATAAATAATTTTGAACTAAATAAAAGATAATACTGATAAAGTGTCTGATTATTAGACTTAATTACATTACCTGTAAAGAACTGCTGCCTTCAGACCTGCTCCTTACAATCACCATCTGTTGGTATGTGGTGGCCCTACCCATCAGATTCACTGTCCAGCCTTAAGCATCATTATAACCAAACAGTCTTGTTCAATCAATCTGACCCAATCTTCACCTTAAGTGTCCTTTTCTAAGTCAAGCTCTGTACAAGTGACAGGGGGACATCTTGGTGCAGGAGAAACCTAGAGAGCAACAAAACAAGTGAATGGACAAAAATTCTGAAGTACTTTGAGACATGGTTTAGATATGTTGACCAGCCTTTCTTTTCCTGGACAGCACCCAGTGAGAGAAACAGCACATTCTTCTCACTGACCCAAACTATATCATCTGCAAGCTAAAATAACTGTGAAGTCATCTGGACGCTCAAACGAAAGGGTTCACGTGAAGTCTAATCACCTTGACATATCGCAGACAGCAGAAACTACTGCGATAGCAAAATAATTAGGGTCGTACAAGTCAGTGTTTCCTCTGACTTTGGTACGTTTTCCTTGAATTTATTGTTCTGATAATGAAGTGCTTCGGTCTCAATGGGTGACGGAATATTCGCTGTTTTTCAGGTACAATTAAACAAGAACACTGCAAACAGAACTGCGTTGTATTGTTTGATGCTGTACATCTGGGAGCTCACACACATGCATATAACTAATTCGTTACAGTTTCTTTTGGTGTGCGTGATTGCCTAAGGTTCTTGAGACGATACAGAGAACTACACAATCTGACCCTAATGATTAAGGGTGAATCTGCTTGAATCTGGAAAAATGTTTGCAAATGTCTGAGCAGGATGTGATAACCTGTTTAGCCTGGAACTGTCAGCCCCCCTCCACCCCCCAGGGGGGAGAGAGAACCCAGAAACAGTTATTCTGTGGAAGGTTGGATGTGCTCCGTGTTGAGTGGTGGTGATGATGGTGATGATGATGATGATGATGATGATGATGGTGATGATGGTGATGATGATGATGATGACTTCAGTTGTCATATTACATGAGTGTGAAAAGGAGAAGAAGTGGTGGAAGGGAGGTGTGATTTGTTCCTTGGACAATCTGTCCTAGTGACTCAGACACCCACATGCTTAAGAGGTGCCTACTGATTTTTATTTAAATCCCACTCCATCCATTTACATACATAAATATAAAATGGCTTTGATGTTGTATCTCACAGCAAGCACTCACACGCAAATAAACCCTTTTCTCCGCTCTTACCTCCTCTGCTCTTGATTGCTGCCCCCCCTCCAACATTCTCTCCCCAGCAACATGCGTAACGCATGTATGACACAGTCAGCAGATCACTGCAGACTCTGGTGCCATTTCTTAGCACAGGATAAGCTGTTCTGAAGAACCATGACATTCAAACCTTATCTATAGCCAAAGGATTACTACTTATTACACAATAACTGTATTAATTGTAACCATTATTAACATCATCATCATTATTATCATTCTCTGTCCATCTGACACCTCAATCAAGGTTCAGAATGACCCCTGTACTGAAGGAGTGATTTAAAAAACCATATAGTGTGAAAATTGTCCCTTAATTTATACTACTGATCTGACTGTGCACACAACTGTAAACATTATACACAGATCAGCAGCCTACACAATGGTTTATGAGTAATTCATAAATATTCTTTCAGTCTACTAGAATTTTATGAATATTCTCTAACATTCATCAGCTTGACTGATGCTATCAGAGTGGTGTTTTCTTGGTGTTCTGTATATTTACATTATACTGCCCTGATTCTTTTAATGCAACATACAGCCTTTTGCTTTTACACAGCTACACTAGCTTGCACAGGGAGACTAGGTCAGGACTGCTTTAGGGACCTTCAGGGTATAAAAATAAATCCTTCATGAAAGTCATGTCTTCTGCCTTAAACCCTGAAAAAGCCAAACTAACGAAACTCCTTACAATCGAGTTTGACACAATTACATTTGTTGGGATGCAATTTACTTAGGAATGGTATGCAATGCAGTTCTTTACTTTTATCCTGTTCTGCCAATCTAGGTTTATTAATGAAAAGGAGGCTATGCAGGTAGATGAGGTAAAGATAACAGGCCTAATGAGATGATGCACTGCTGATCAGCATGGTTCAAGCAGGAACATACGATGAGATGAAATACTGTAGACGAGGGGTGAAAAAAAAAGCTGTAGGCAAACACAAAACACAAAGGCTGTAAGATAAACTTGGGCTATGTCAGGTTAGCAGTGAGGGTAAAAAGGTCAGAGAAAGACTGCGCAGTGAGAAGCAGCGACTACACAATTAAGAGTTGCAGCACAACTCTTTCGACAATCCAACATGTGCAAAGATAGGAGATGCTGAGGGACACATGAAAACACAAAATCACACACAGAGTCAAACAAATAAAGCCCTACTTTGGCACCCCCAAAGCAGTCCCACAAACCTCTGATTTACACACGTGCACACACACAAACTGGTCAGCGTAATTGTCAGGGTGTGCAGGAATAAGGATGGAAATGTGTATCAGACATTTCCACAGAGGCACTCAGGAGAAAAACAGCTTTGCTCACAGGACCAATGGTAAAAAAGAAGATATTTGCCCCAGACAGCAGCATCACTCTAAGGAATGTATACCAAAACTTTGTTATACTGTATATCTATCTGTACTCCATTACAGAAGTGTGGACAAGTTATGAGACTAAGTTCAGCAAAAACATTGTTGCTGACCTTTCTGATTAGGTTTTTGTTTGTTTTTCAAACTGTACTTCATATGTTAACCTTTAGATAGCACCTGCACTATTCTCTCCCCTATATGAAATAAACAGACTGTTGATGCGATTTCATTGCAGCGTTTTTTTACGTCATCACTTAAGGTCCTTGAAAACCACAGAGAACTGAACAGTTCGACCCTAATGATTACGGGTGAACACAGACCTGCAAAATCCATGCTTGAATCTGGACAAATGTCAGAGCAGGATGCGATAACCTGTTTATCCTGTATTTGTCAGCCTCCCTCCACACCCAAGAGGGTATCTGCACTCTTCTCTCTTCTATATGAAATAGCTGCTCTTTGTACACAGCTCCTTGGTGTTCAGTGTGGGCATAAAAGGTACCCTAAATAAGCACCAAAACCTTTGGGAACATTCAAAAATTACAAAGAGTGTCACAATCCAGTAGGGTAGAAAGTCATCAGACACACATGTATACCCACACAAGTGCATGTCCTGCTGGGAGAACTCCAGCTGTAGTTAAGGTAGCAAGGATATCTGATTTGACTGATTTGTAGCCACCTATTAACTAAGTTGTTGGACAGCTCAGGTGAGATGAATGCAATCTCTAAAGTCAACTAAAGCCTTCCTTGACAGCGCCATAAAAACTCACGTACAAAGGAAGCAATTGGTTTATCAAGGAAGGAGTGAAACCTCTGCCCTTGAGGCATACCAACACCAACAGGACACAGAATTTTTGAAAATCTGAGATGGAAATCAGGACAAAACATATTACTGAGTCTTCCTTATTCCTGTCTCTGTAACACGTAACCAAAAAAGTTAAAACATCTTATTTCTCTGTTTGAGCAAAAGTATGAGACTGAGCCTTGGCCTGACACCAAACTGAATCTACAGCAACATTTCCACTGCCTGAGACGATGACAGACATGAGCAGTCACGAGATCAAGATAAACTACACAGTGTGACACTGAAAACGAACCCTTAGCGACAGCTCAAGATCTAGTTTGAAAAGCAACTCCAGCAAGCCCAGAAACTTACTGGTTGTAGGCTTACCTAATGGTGCATGGAGGACAATCGGGGGAGCGTGTGCAGCCAGTCAGAGAGGGGAGGAGGACGAGTCCCTCTGGGACAACAATGCCAACTGTGGCCATCTGTCCCCACACTCAGGCCGCTGACCTGAAGCTGCCCGTTTTGAGGGGAAAGGGGATAAAAACATCAGGTGAGACGCAAGAGCTCAAAACTAAAAATGGAGGGAAGTGTGTTGCACCAACAAAACCATCTATGTGCCATTCATATTGCAGGTCTGCATCACAGCTGTAAGGGGCCAGGACTGATGCTGGATAACGATCATATACCCCAAACACATCTGAATCACATTTTATGCAATCAGGAGTCAAATCAAAGCTGACTAATAGTAAACAGTGCCCATGCCGATCTAATAAGCACTGATGACGCTAATATGAAACCATGATGGACACTAATGTGTAATAGGCTTATTGTGGCTCACCCTTACTAACCTTCACATTCCAGACATTGCTAGAAAATAAACATCTAAACCAAAACTTTGCTCTCAGACATTTATTAATAAGAATGTACAATGCTTCCCTCGTTTCGTCTTTACATCAAAGAGGCTCTTGTAAACAAACTTGTGACTTTGGAATTCTGACCATTACCACAACCTCTCCAGACTTCCTTTCCATTGCTGCTTACAAAGAATAACTACATCATAAACACAACATGACTCTACAGTCTGAGTATATTACACATGCACTTCCTAAGGGGTTGTATGTACAAGCTCTCCTTTAGCTGACACTGAAAATACAGCACGTCTCTGTCCAATGATTGTAAAAAAAAAAAACGGAAAGAGAAAAACCATGAGAGATAAAAATGTCTTCAAAAAAGACGCTTTTTCATTATGAATGAAGAGGGAGTACCTAATGACAAAGGCTTCCCTGACCTCAGAAAGTTTTCTCTGGGTAAAAAGTTTAGTAGACAGCATATCCTTCTTCTAAAGCTTCTAAAACAAGCACTGAATTCCATGTGGTTTACTAGATCTGACTCATTACCAATGATAACCAGACAACATTTCAAATTTACAGTAAAACAACAATAAAGTCGTCCTTTGGCTATAAAGGTTTCTCAGTCTTGCTTTGAATAACAATAAATTTTATTCTGAGGTTCCAGCAGGGACAATTCTTAGGTATTGTACTTGAGGAGAATTTAACATCCATATTCCATGATGAGACATGCATCTATTCCTTTGAAACAGTCCATTCATCTGCAGCTAGAGTGCTGTCCATGGCCATGATTATGGTAAAGCTCTTGCAATAAATCTGCTACATTTCTGCAGGGTGAAGTCTCAATTTCATCCTCAACAGAAACAGAGTTGGATGCAGCTATAGAAGTCACAGCATGTTTGACGAATGCTGTAATCATCATGGCATGTTTCTGATAGAATAATGACACAGTCTGAAATATACCACCACACCCATCCACTAACATCTGTTAGCATGCAGTTATTGTACATGTTATAGTGCTATAATTGGGGAATGAGCCATGGACTATAGATTTATCAATCTCAGCCAGTTGAAGGCCATTTCTCCTATATTACCCACATCACCATTCGCTCTGCTTTCACCTGAATCCCTGCACCTGAGTCTTTGGGTAGCACGCAAGGCATAGAGAACAGATTAGGCATGCTAAATCATCTAAAGCTAGGTGGCACTTCTTAGATGACAATGGAAACAATAGCGACTCCTTCCTGCTAGTGTGAATATATAAACTAGCAGGAGGAGAAGAAGGTGCACATCTGAACCTAAAGATGTAACCACCAAATGTCTCTCCATCTTAACTCAGTCAGTCACTGACATCTACACAATTTTTGGAGTGTTTACCAGGCCTAAATAGGGATACGGTTAATGCAAATGATTTGTCTGGGATGTGTTTAAATACAGAGCAGTTGTGATGTTTGATGGACCCTTGTTGATTCTGTTTTTGGCTGCACTCAGAACCCAGAGTAACTTCATTAAACCAGTGCTAGAACAGAACCCTTTCCACCTTCTTCTCCTTCTTGGCCCTCATTCCTCACTGCCCCCTCACTCATTCCCACAATCAGGCTGCTTTGCACAATTTTCAACAGCAACAGTTCTGATGAATGTGAGACGCTGACCTCTGACATTTACCCCTCCTGCTTCCTTAATGAACAAACGCCTACCGATCCTGCGGGTGAGACTGGGGGATTGTCATCACCTCCACGATCTGGCTTCTACTTTCGACCTTCACCTACGCGATCGCACAGCGCAGACAGCTACTGCTGGCACAACACTCTAAAGGTTAAAGAAATGTTTACATCACCTCTGCCCCCCCCCCTCCCCATCCTCATTCCTCACCAAAAGGAGCCATTGAAACAGCACTTGAAAATTCAATGGCCCATGCAGGACACTCTAGGCAAACTGCAGAGATTCAGCTTATCTGAACTGCTCTAGGCTTTCAAAAGCAAATACATTAAAAACCACAAATACGTGGGAGTTGGTCCATCTGGACAGTAAGCAAATACACTCCATGGGAAGCAAAAATAAATGCCGGTTATTTGCTCATCTGTTCAACAAATACCGTAAACATCCATCCTGACACTAGCCTGAGTCATGTCGGTTCATGGGATACCGCTGTCTTCCACAACCAGTGCTTGATATTGTGAAAATGCTACAATGTTTCCCCAGTTACCTAAAACAGGTCAAATGCCCCTCAGGGACACAGTAACAGATGTCCTCTTCCTCCTGTTCTCATTCCACTTCGCTCAGTGGAATAAAAAAAAAATGAATGTCTGAAACCCATACAAATAAGAAGAAAAGACCAACAAGGACGTTTCAGGCACAACGTTCCTTAATGAAACATGCATGCCACCACATCCCAGAATAAACACGCGCATCTACTCCTAGCCTCATTACACTGCCGTTACGTAGCACGGAGCGTGCACACACACCCACAGGTGCGCACACAAACACAAAACAACTTGGAAAAAATAACAACCTACACTCACCCAGAGAAAACAAAAGGATACGTATTAATGAAGACATTAAACTATAAAAATCGCTAAAATCACCATACAGATGCTTTCACAAGAAAAATATACAACCACTGGCAATTTAAAAGGTATTTCAATGGAATACTTTTGTGCCAAACCAGTCCAAGATGAGGAGATCATCAAGAGACATTTGATTAAGGCTGGATTCTGGGGTAGTTGATTCTTCTTTCTAAAGAAGAGCTGTTAATTGGCTAAATAGTGTCTGCATGCAAAATACACCTTCTGATCAAGAGATCACAAATCCTAAACCACAGAAAGGGCTAACATTTAACTTAAAATGTCTGGATCTTTCCTAAATGCAAAACAGCATCTAGTCAACCTTGGAGAATTAAACAACTAATGTTCCTACTAGGTTCTCCTGTTTCATTAATAGTACCCCCTAGGAGACTTCAGAGGCCTGCAGGTGAACACCTCTTCCTAGGATACAAGGCACAGAAAAGGATGTAAAAAAAAATCCTGCTGCTCTCAATCCCTGGTCATTGTCTGATTGCATGAAAAGGAAGCATAACCCATTTAACAGATTAGCCTGCAGTTGTTGCTTCAGTAAATCCAACCCAGAAGAAGTGAATGGTCAGATGAGCTGAGTGTTCTTTCATAAATAGGCACATTTGGCACATCCAACCCACACAAATTCATCTAATTTTAGAGTACATCTCCCTGCTGCAAGATATGTGGGCATAGGTAAAGTACAAGAGTACAACAGTAGTAAAACAACATTCACACACAATAATAACAGCTTGAGGAAACCCCGGCAGCATTTTATATCCCAAAATAACATGAAAACTATTGTACCAAACCCTGGTATTAGCTTGTCGTAGCATAACTCCTCTGTGGGTTAGTACTTGGGCCTTGCTATGTTTCTTTTAGCCAAAAGGCTTGTAGTTCAGGAGCCTCTGTGATCCCAAATTGCCTCAGTACATCAGTGTGAAAAAGTGTGTGAGAATTTAGCTCTGTTTAGCCTGTCGTAGCACGTGGTCCAGGGCTGTAATTACTGCAACGATACAGGCATGGACAGCTGTAAAAACTGGAGCTTTTCAGGCTTCGAGTGAACGGACAGGGACAGAAATATTACACCCATTCACTATGTTCTAGGCTCCACTGACAACAGCACACGCATAACCACGGACACTCAGGAAGGCTGCGGTACTGCAGAACTGGCCTCTGCTGGCTGAGGATCCAGGGCTGAAAGGAAGCAGCTTGCCCGAGGAGGGTGCTTGGCAAAGGGGAGAGGACAAAGCAAGCAAGACATAATGGGCCCTGTCCAGAGGACCGAGAAGACGGGCCTGAGATCCTGGAATCCCTTTTCTCTTTTTGCAGAGGGAGAGTGTGGGTTATGGTAGATGGGTCTGGTTTTATGTGGGGCAGGGTTATTGGGGGGGGTTAGGGACAGCTGGAGCGGAAGGCACACAGGGAGCTGGGAAGTGGTGCTGTGGGCTGTCAGAGCAGACGTGCCAAGGCCAGACTATGAAAGAACCACTGAGCAAGTGACCTGTAAGCAAGTTAGCTCTAGTAAGTATGAGACTGAGGATATAACTGGGAAAATGTTGCACCTGCTAGGAAGGTTTTCATGTTAATTCTTTATGCAAGTATACATTTAGAAGAACAAAGGTGTTTACTGTGCAAAATACAAGAGTGGGAACAATTAGGAAATTAATTCATTATAAATCCACAACCCCCTCCCAAATCGCTGTAATACAGTGTTGTGCATTTTTTCTCCCCAAGTAGTATGCAAGATTTCAGTAACAGCATTGAACAAGTTGCAACTACCACAAGGTACTCTCTGTGCTGATTATACTGTAAAAATTAACACATTTTGCATGACCTCTGTCTTCAGAACTTCTGCATGCATTATCTAAAAGCTGGCAGGATGTAACATGGCAGTTGTGTTTATATACAGGTACACATGGTCACTGGTAGACTGCCTTTGAAATGTATGCATAAGTAAAAGATTTTTATGTACATTGTTACATTGTTTACCTCGGCCAGTTGAAGTAGTGTGAGAACGTATCTCTTTTCTAAACCATTTTAAAACACCTCAGACATAAATCTTGGAAACAGCTGTAAAAAGGGAGGTAACATTTATGGAGCTAACCTGCTAAACATTAAATAGCAATAAAACTACAGTTATTATGAAGGGTTATGGACCAGTAGATTGGATACTTATATTTGAAATGAACAACTAAACACATGCTCTACATAGGTGATGCACAGTGGCAAGCAATGTTATGTGGTCTTTATAAGGGCTATTAAAAAGGAATTAAATTCCATAATTCCACACAATAGAGTGACCATATTTAGGAGCAGTTATTGTCTCAAAGGCAATAAAAGAACCACAGACTCCAAGGGCTGTGGGAGATTCAAGTGTAATCTACAATATGCAGCGATCACAAGACAGTATTGTCTATAATCCTATTACCACTCGGCTGCGTACGTTGGAATTTCCACACCAAGTTTCTTTGTTGCAACACGGGACAGCATATAAAAATGTAGTTTAACTGTTCATGAGCTTTTATCAGCAGAACTACTGGTTACACAGATATGTTAATTCCCTGCACAGACACTGACAGCACTGCCGTCATCTGACTGGTTACTATGTGTTGTGTAGGACACGGCTGATGAGAACCTCCTCCAGTCCCCCATGTCTTTTCCCACTGAACACTGTGTTTCTGACTCAACTACAGAGGCTGAGTAAGGGAGAATTGATGTTTTTTTCCACGCCCCCTGTCTCTCTCCTTAATGTCATTTCCAGTGCTTGCACATCCCCACCAAATCCTGAGCGTGAAACTGCAAACTTTCTCTGCAGCCACGTGTCCCCCCCGGAAGAGCTACGTGTACCAAACCAGCTGTGGCGGCACACACACCTGCTGGCCGAAAAGTCACGGTGTGCACACAGCATTATCCAGTAAATTCTTCACGCTGCAAACTGTCAGAAAAGTGTCTTTTAGGATGACAGCTGTCAGCATTTGTCGCCTGGCACTGGGCCTCCACTGGACGCCAGAGAGGTCATGTCAATACGTAACTCAAACCAGGGCCAGGCTCCAACGACTGGGCATAATAACGTGTGGATGCACCAAATGACCTTTAGGAAACAGTGCTTCATGACCCCATTGATGATGAACAGTAAACATGCTATATAAATGAGCACTGGCTTCAGCAGCAAAAACATCTTCTCTTCTTCATCTCACCTCCTGCATGTCACTAAATTTTCACATGGGTGTGAAAATGGAGGCTAAAACATTAGCTGTGTTCCACGCTAAGATTGTATGATTTCTACATCTATCAAGTCAGCTGCTTCAAGCTTACCTGTACCAGTAGGTCATGTCTGCACGTGCCTCTAGCTAGTTCATTCCACCAACCACAAACTGCACTGCAGACTCATTATTGTAACTGTCACTGCATAACTCTCATTCAATTAATCGTTAATAAAGTTTTTCTCTCAATAACATAAATGAAATTAAATTTATTCCTACGCTGGCAAGGTTAATGTAACTCTGACAGTGTTTGAGTCCAAAAGATTAAAATAAACACATTAAATGTTAAATTAATTAAGCCAGGAGAGGAAAAAAAAAACAACAAAACCAGAACTCAACTTTTCTTTGAATGACTAAAATTGTGCTTAATTCAATTGGAAAATGAATCAGCAATTCAGCTAATGTATCTCTTTGGTCACAAAGTAGGTGTAGAATTCATTCAGTGATTAAGCAAACACGTCATCCCACATTAAAGTGATGAAATTAGTAAATAAAAAGAAATTGTCTGATTAAGAGTGGTCTGTTACTGGAGCCAATAGTCTGTCCCTTAAGAATTGACATGGAATGTACAAAACATTTACAGAGACCAAGAAGCTGGAAGGAGAGCAGGCAGAGAGGAGAAACAAACGTTACATGAACGGAAGAGAGGGACAGGGAGGAAGAGAACAGCAGATGGCGTAGGTGATGGAGAGAGCAGTGCTGTACAGGTGTATTTAGAAGGAGACTTAAAGATAGATCATCATCATGAAAAAGAGAGATTAGGAGAATATGCGATGGCTATGGAGACAGAAAGAGCACTCTCAACCAATCACAAGAGCCATGAGACCAAGCAGTGGGAGTCTGCCCATCTTAGCAGCATCCTTTAACACAGAGAATCGATCTCTGTCTGTACCTCTGCTCCTTCCGACCACCGGAACCAGAAAGTAAGGGCAGCTGGGCTGGAGAGGGGCCAGCGGAGCTCAGCACAGAGGCTAATTGTGGAATAGGAACGTGCTCAGGTTTGAGAGGCCAGTAGCAAGTCACTGTGCTGTGGATGTGGGAACCATGTACACACACATACACACACAAACTATATCTAGGATTGTTACTTTATAACTTTGTTACTATATAACTCCTTACTAAAAAGCATTTACGGTGCCTCTACCACTATCCTTCATAATAACAGTGGCATTACAAGAGATCAACCTATACAGGTTTTCACTAGCTGCACTGGGTAATATTGTGGGTATAGAGGTCAGCCTTAGTGTCAGAGGACAGTAGAATCATGGACCACATGGTGCAGATTCCTGTCTGCTTGCGAGGTCTGTATTAATGTGGTGTTTTCTCAGGTTTATGTAGAGCTGCTCTCCTATGAGGATATCTGAGAAGTGTTACAGAAACATCATTATCTAAACAGCTTCCTTCACATCAGTCCTATAAAGTTGCAGCCCCATCAAGGTAATACTGTGGTTCTTGATCATGACTGCATCCAGCTCCTCTCCTGTCCTTCTGCTCAGTTTGTATGGACAGGATTGGCTGGTTCCATGTTCATTCAGATACCTGATAATGGATATAATTACATCCATGGAATTTCAGGTCTTTAAAATTCTTTTTTGTAACCACCTTCCAAACCTTTTAACAGTTCTAGTATTTTGTTGTAAAAAATCTTGTGGGCCTCATGGTTTCAGCTCTAACATACTCTGTAAATTGTAGGATGTAAATTAGCCTTCTTCCATTCACAGGTCATAGCCAGGTATTGGCCTTAATCTAGAGCCATTATATACCTTTTATGTACCTTTTCCACACCAAATGTAAAAGATTACATGTAAACTGAGTTTACGCTGACTATAAAAGTAATGTAACTGAAAAAAAACAGATCAATGTGGAGTTCTATAACCAAAATGGCTAAAACTGCATTTTTGAAATTTTAAACCTGCCTCAAAAAATGTTCTGCTAAAGTTACTGTTTTTAGTGTTTCAAAGGCTGAAAAATGATACTGCAAAAAGTTGATTATGTGGTCAGTTCTGGACAGCTTTTAATGTGAACTTGTTTTGTAATTTCCTGTTGTGTGTCAGAGGTTGTGATGCTAGTGACCTTAACAAGGGTTGCAGGAACAAAATTCACAATGATAATAAAAAATAATAAAACTACTCGTAACTGTGCCTTCATTGCTAATACCACTGCCATAGGAAAGTATGTACAAGTGCCATACCTAAATTTGTTGGGCAGACATTACCATCCTTGGTAATGCACAGGTTTAGTATAAATGTGATTTCTGGCCAAACTGCATCACAATAGTTAAATCCAAGAAGGCACAGGACTTATTACTAGTAATGTAAAGAAAGATGTTTTTTGTGTGTGATGTACAATAAAAGCATAATAAAATAAAAATACTACCATACATGGAAAGCATACTATATTTTTAGGTGCCTAATGGTAATATATTATTTTATTGTGAGATGTAACCATAAATTGCACAAAATTTTAAATGGTTTTTGAATACTGTACCTGTTATTGTAAAACACATTGCTTCCATTATGCAATGCCTAAAACAGTGATGGTTTAACATCGCAAACAACCAAAAGAGTCAAGGAATTGATTTAAACATCATCTTCCTTCAATTGTCCAGGTCACATCAAAAAGGAACTGACAGATTGTATGGCTCTCCTGAGAAAAGGATGGATTACTGCAGTGTGTGTGTGCATTGCCTTCTAGTGGAGCTGCAGTGTTACTGCACAAGAGTTTACTGGAAAGCCTGTGAAGATACTACAGTGCTGTTGATGGGCAAGACCAGTGGTGGCAGGGGTGTGCGTCACAGCCGTGGTGGTGGGGCAGTGCTAGAGAACTGCATGTTTCTGCCTCATTGTCCTTTCTTGAGAGTGTTTGAAGTTATTCAAAATCAACTCAGATTTCTCCATTTTAGAGGGTGGGTAGTTTTTCCTCAATTGGCACATGGTTCCATCTAATGTCTCTCAGTTCAACTGGGGATATGGAACAAATGCTGTTACCTTGCAGACAGCAAAACCCCAGTGATCTTAACGTCACTGGCGATACAAACACTGGCAGCTCTGTGGAATCACATGTAAATGTTTCCTGCACTGAACATCTGTGAATCAGTTCCTGTTGGAGTTAAGCACAGACTTAAGAAAAGTATGAAAGCATTTCTTAAAATAGTCTCCCCCATCCACCTATAAAAAGAAAAAAAAAAATGAGGACTGAAGGTCATGTTTATGTTCACATTTTACTACCTGTCAGGAATAGGTAAACAGACTTTTAAAAAGTGTTAACAGTAAAGTAACATAATGATATGCATTAAATAGTTTGTGCAGGAATTTCACTCCATTATGTGAACAATATCTGCCAGCATGTGGTATAGGAGAAACATTGGGGAAGGGTACAAAGTGGTGGACTGGGCCTTATTTGGGGAAGGCAGTGGGCGAAAGGGGTAAAATATGTTTTCTTTTCTTTGGAATGGGTTGTTTTTTTTTTTTTAAGGTCGTTGTCGGGGACGTAGAGTTAGGAGAAATTAGACCGACAGCTCATTCAGGGCAGTTGGCAGCACTGAGCATATCGGTAAACGTCACGCACATACACAACAAGCTGACAGCCGTAGTTTTCAAAGAATTTATTAGTACCAATAGAAACAGAAGCACACTCACGTTGCAAATGACGTAAGGGCCCTTGATGATTTAACTGTTTATCCATGCTCATTCGTACTGAATGCGTTACACTGACAAAGAAAAAGCGAGATGAGCGTAATGCTCAGGCAACCGAATTCAAGCCATTAAACAAAAAAGAAAAACATCACACGTAGTACTACACAATACTAAACATAACATTTTCGCTTCAGCAATGTTTTATACACCACTAAGCAAAACATAATACATGTATTTACTGAAAACTACGTTTCCTGCGTCTTTCCTGAATGACCAGAACTCAGTTCACTATCTAAGCATTGGTGGTTCAGTGGTAGAATTCTCGCCTGCCACGCGGGAGGCCCGGGTTCGATTCCCGGCCAATGCAAAGACCGTTTTTGTTCTAATTAAAGTAACTTTTACAATATAAACTCACATTCAACTTGCTAAATAACGCCCTAATTATGTAGCCATTTTATATTCCCAAATAAGTAATACTTTACCTGAGTGAATTTACGTACTTTTTCCTTACTGAATCATTTCTAAATAGGAAGTTGAAACTTTAACCAAAAAATTACTATGTGCTGACTTTGTATTAAATGCAGTCCTCAAATTTAAAACAACGCAACCAAACAATTTCTGTTCGGATGGTTGAGAATGTATGTTCTGAACTGAATTTCAAAGAAAGCAAGAAAACAGAAAAGATTATTTTTGCATTGGCCGGGAATCGAACCCGGGCCTCCCGCGTGGCAGGCGAGAATTCTACCACTGAACCACCAATGCTGCTATAACACAAAGCTCGCTCACAATGTATTGGACCATGCAATGTCATCAGGGAAGCGACGCAAAAAAAAAAAAAACTTCTTGTACTTCATAAGAACTGACGTCTGTAGGCGAATATGACAACCATCGGATTAATCTTCACTAATAAAAATCAATCCGATGTGTGTTTTTGTTAAATCACTTTCCGATTCAGTCGAACAGATAACTAAAAATGACAAGTCAGTAATGTATTAAACAGTATGTTTGGAGGGGGGAAATGCGAACAGACAAGATTCAGTTAAGAATGGCGTCAGCATGGTGTTCCACTGGACAAGTCCTAATTATTATAATTATAATGTATAAATTATATCTGCATAATAGCATTTTGATACAGTATTTGGTTATATATACACATATAAATCCACACATGTACAAACACATTAAATTTATATTAAGGTTATTCCATACAGTGCGAATTAAGTTTAGGAGCATCCAACTGTTTTCACACTAAATGGATGGATTTCATTTTATGCCAGTTACGTTTACAGCAAAAACAAAAGATATTCTTGAATCATCTTCATCAATCTGATACTGCAAATATGGTAGCTGCCTCATGTTTCCCTTTATTGTTTTATCTTTAGATTAGTAAACCTCGAAATGTGTAGTTGGATATTTTTCAGGCTATGGCATGATTCTTCCTACATTAAAAGCCATTTCCATAAATGCTACCCCAAACATTTTGCATTAAAGGACATCTTGTAACCAACTCTTACTATGATAAACACGAGTGTATATATATTACGCAAATAATGTTATGTAAGCAAAACAGCGTTTTTACCTATTCTCCGATGGGTTCCGATTATTCAGTATTACAAAAATAAACTGAGCAATAACAAAATATATTACCGTCTGCTCCACAAACTGCTGTAATGTTGAACTACGATTCAAAACCCGGATACAGAGCAATAGTATCGAAGCAAGAAAAGTCAGAACATAAAACAATAACCATTAAAAACATGCTCTTGTCAGAACAGCGAGTAGCTCCGATATATTTGCAACTCTACAGATACACTCCATATTGACGACTAAATCAATATCATATATTGATATCCCCCCAAAAAATCGTAAATATGTAAGGCCGCTTTACAGATAAAGTACTGTACCTTGTTGAATACGTTTAGTACTGTGGGTTATGCAATATTTGGGAACTACTGTTCATATTTTGAAGTTCACCTTATATCTACAGCATCTATTATTATTATTTCTGTAGTAGTGTTATAATTGTAGCAGGTGTCAGTAACTCTTTCGAAGCTGATGACTAAAGTGAGTGTGTAAACTCAGCTGCGTTATGTCTGTCCATAAAACCCAAGGTTACTGATGCGTCAGCAGAAGGTCCTACATCGGGCAGACTGGTGCTTGATAAGACTACCTACCTTGACAATAATGCATCTCAGCAGAAGAATGTTTGTTTTGAAACACCTTCTCTTCGGTACCGGAACTTTTTAAATTCGTATTGTTGATGTGTTCTCGCGTTTTGATACCCGAACTCCGGTACCGGAGCCGTGCATTTACAATACCTAAGTTTAACAAGCACGTCGGAAAATAAACCCATAAAATCGGCGCAAGTGAAACTAGTGTTAATATACCGTCAGCTGTTTCCGGTTGATTTCCTGTGTTGTGTTGTACTAATGTAAACAATGGGAAACAAAAACAAAGTTCCAACCATCAAACTAACAATCAATTACTCTTTTAATTCGGCCTGTATAGCAAATATTAATTCAAGAGAGGGAAGGGTGTATTATTTTATAATGTACTTGCGATACAGGTATAGTACCTTACACAGGATTACAACTTTTAAGGCTACATCTTTAAGAACAAGAAAAACCAGTACCGATGTCTTAGATGAGGTGCTGGTTGAATATGAGAAATATGTAGCCCACTGTTCCAGTAAACAAACGCAAAAGCTATTGGCCAATTTGTTATAGGTTTGTTTTTTGTTACCAGTATCTCGGTTGCCCAGATACACCCTGTACAAGCCACCAAACCATCCAAGTATTCTTAAGCATTATTTTATTTAAAATATATTGCCCAAAATGGTAGAACCAATTAATTTTTATTGTAAAACTGCAAAAATGCTGAGCAACAGACATTACAACATACATTTTTTAGAACAGAATTCATGCAAGATGATTTTCGTGGCAACATGCGCTAAGAAGAAACTGTCTAGGTGTCATGAACAAATTTTAAACTCCAGTACCACATTCAGTCCCACCAAGATGCACCTGAGAACATCCAGCAAGTGCCAAACATTCACATAAATATTTCATTTGTGAAACCCGTAATCTTCTTTAAGAGTTAGTTTTATTCCTTTTATTCTCTCTTAAGATCAAAGATTCTAAATATTTCTAAAACATTCTGAGTGACACTGCTCTTTGAAAATTCTATTTTGGGATGCACTTTGGATTACAGACCTGGGCCACAAATTTAATTCATATGAAATGTACGAGTAAATAATATTAACAAATAAGTTATCTACACAGGTTGTTTTAGTTTTGTCCTGACAAATTCTACATGTATTACAATACACAAAGACATCCTTTGGGTACATAATTTTCAAGTCCATCAACAGGCCAATGATTTACGATGATTTTAACTTATTAGGGTATGTTAGAAGGCAAATACTTTAAACTGAAACGTGTTGTCGTGACCAACTCGTTGGAGTTTATTAAAACATTTTCTAAAACCACATAACCAGAGCTGTTGTTAAGCTGATCTGGCGCATGGCTTTTCTTATGCATGCAAGAAATTAAAACAGTTCGTCACTCCATAAAAATAAAAGAAAGGCAAAACAACTCCATCTGGCCAGAAGATTAAAAGAGCAAGTAACCGCCATTTCCAACAAGTATAAATTTACCAATTAAGTCTTCAGCTCAGAGCAGAGGACTAAAACAATGAAGACATTATAGGAACAGTTTACCACAAGGGCAAAGACGTGCTGCAAGAAACAAAATTTTCATATTCAGTACTAAATCATTGGTATTTGGTGTGTTAGGCGCTGTTATTTGGTGCAGACCTTTGCTACAGTTACTGTAAAGAACCACACTCAAAGAGATCACACATTAGTAGAATAAGGCATAAATCACCCTGAAAGCAAAGTTTTCATGTTGCAGCGCACCGGTGCTTCCTGTCCCTTTAGCTGAACAAAGTCTGTGAAACTCACCTACTGTCTGATGACAACTTCATGCAAATCAGTACTGCACCGCCCATGCCTTCACCACAACACTAAAAAGGGTCTTGAACAATATCACAGGACCTAGCACAGCAGAACAGACAGCTTCTAACACTTGAAAATAGGACACTTAAATTTTTCCTTCTCATCTTGGCCTCAACTTGCCATCACACACAAGCATTCCCAAAAGAGCGTTTCCTCAGCCAAATGCACAGTAGTTTAAGTAAATAGCTGTAGTGTATTTACAAGGACCCTAGAGGGCAGCAAACACCAAGGTTATAACCACAGCCCCTGCGGGGGGGGGAGGCGTGTGCAGTTAACAAAAGCTTAGCCCTTCAGTGATAAAAGGTACTAAAAAACAGAAGCAAGTTTTACAAACTGGATTCCAGCATCATATAAAGAGCCTTAGACATTGCCTTGGTGACAATGAATGATGCACCTTGTCTTATGAAGCTATCACGGAAACAATATTGTGTCACAGAGAAAAATGTCACTGTTTAACATTCCAATTTTTCCATTCTCTGAGATTTATTGTGAAACCGAATAAACCTTGTGCTATCACAATACACATTTATTATTATATATTTTTTGTCTTTTTTTTTTATTATATGCCTACGGACTACTTATGGGTACTAGTGGTCAAAAATTTAGGAATCAGTTTTAGAGTACAAAGACTTACCCTTAGAGGCCAATTTCTCACTAACCATTCCCATTGCTTCAGGCCTTACATCAATAGTCCGGCTGAAGCGAGTCACCATTATGACGCCGCGTCAGACAATGAGCTTTCTGGAATCAGCCCACAGACCATTTAATATCTGAACATACACTCATATCTGAGCTCACGTTGAGTAAGGTCAGCCTTTCAGTCACCATTATTAACGGTCTGCTGCATCTGTCAAGCTGAAGTATTGCACACACTGGAACCACAAAGGGAATGTAACATTTTTTGAATGGGGTGGTTGTGGGGGGGGTCACCTGTTCAAACTGTCTCTCCTATGCACCAAATTAAAAACAGGAATGAAAAGGGCCACAGGATATTTGGTGTCAAGGCCTTCAGAGACAGGTAGATGTGTAACCTAAAGAAACACTGAGGGTTCTTATTATTAATGGTCAGTATAAGGTCAAAATGTCATACTCCTGTTCGCTATGACAAGAAGCCCCCAAAATCAAACAGGACCAGATGTATTTATGTCCCTCATACAGATTTATAATGGAGGTCATTTTTTTTCTCCTGAGTTGTGTATATCATATCACGGAGTTTCACTTCTGAAGCGCAAACGTCATTTCAAGAATCTGCGGATCTACAAAGGACCTTCAGTTAAAAGTAACAGTCGAGATGGAGAAAATACAAAATAAGCAGCCACAGCCAACAGTTTTCATAATCACCATCCGTTTATAGTTGACACAGACAATCAGAAAACCTTTAAAACTGCATTATCATTCATTTAGCCATTTCTCATTTTTTAATGCAAAAAGATGGAGAAAAATAACATTAAAGCCAACTAGCATCTTGCCTGCTAAAAGAATATTTCTCCCCAGGCGACAGATGGCACAAAACCCCGCTAACCTTAGCCAGACCTCCAACAGCTCGCCAGAAACAGGACAGAGGCTAGGGGCCCTTCCTAATTATCCATCATCAAGATAACACTGAGAGCAAAGAAGTCCAAGGTCTGTTTAAAATGTGCCGCACTGACAAAAAGGAAGTGCCAAACTGACCTGCAGGGTGGCACACCCCCCACCCGCTGTCCCACCCCCAACTGCCCAGCTATAAAACAGCCTGGTGACTTGTGGTGCCCCCTCAGCTGTCTCGAAAAGCTAAATGAACTGTCCCCTTTGCTGCTGCCTGCCCTTATTAATACTCACACAGACCCAGGTTAGATCTGGCACTGCCTGTTTCAGCTGCTGAATCTGTCTGTATTCCCACAATGGACAGGAATTGTCTGCTCACCGAGCTTATGTATGTCAGGGTTAAGTCAATGGCTCAGACCTTCACCCAGCCAAGAGTGCTCCGAGGACGTAAAAATCATGTTCCAATTTCCTTTCTCTTGTAGAAGCGAGACGTTGACAGTCTAGGCCCACGTGGTAGGGGCCAGTGCCAGCCGAAATAATTCCAAAGTCTGTGCAGAGGCTAGGCAGAATACACACACACACACGCTCGCACGCACACACGAACACACAACTTGTGCAGTAGTTCAAAAATTATTCAGAGGGGCATGCTCGAAAAAGTCCAAAAAACCCAGAGCCTACAGCAGGCCCCAACCCAGAAAACAGAGCAATGTTGCAATGGAAAGAATCACACTGCAGTTGGCCAGGTCAGGTTCGAAGCTTGCCTCTGTCCGGTGTAAGACACTGACAGACACAGGTCCTCCGGGAACAGAGGAGAAGGACCAGCCCTTCCCACTGCGGGCCTTGGGTAGCTCAGATGGCATGAGAAGGACGTAGCCCCCCAGGGGGTGGGACCAGGCTGAAGCCTCATTGGCTGTGGTAGGAAGGGTAGTGTGCACTGGAAGGTTGATGGTGTTCAGGAAGAAAGTCAGCATCCGGGTCCGTCTGTCTGCCACTGAATATGTCACCTGTGGGAGGGAGGGAGAGAGGGACATTGATATATGTCACAAGGACCTGTCGCTAAGTACAGCCAGTGGCTTACTATGACTCAGCACACACCAGGATTCCTACACGTACTAAAGTCTTACTGATGACTTAGAGGGTTGCATATTTTGGGGTAGTTATCTTGCTAACAGTACATTAACCAGGTGTTTAAATGCATAAAATGGCAAGCATTAACAAAAGAGCCTTTGATGAAAAATGCTGGTACAGGCATTGACAAAGAAAAGAATTCTTAATTTTAGAGCCCTCAGTTGCCCATACACACCATTGATGGAGGTCAGACTGCCCTGAGGGGCCGTGATGTGATGCCAGAAAGCGCTGCGGGGCAGGACTGCCGTTGGGGTACAAGGGTACGAACCGCTCTCTGAACCCTTCAGCAGCATCTACAGAAAAGAGGGCAAGGTAGAGAGTGGTGATGAAATGCTGTCTCCATCGCCTTTTTCACAATCTCGTTGCTAAGGTGGTACACGACAACAGCCATGAAATGGAGCGCTATATTCATGATTCTTTCATGTAGCTAGCGGAAAAAACACTGGGGTAGAACACGGTGTGTCAGTCTGTCTATCAGTGGTCTCTGTGTGTGTGCGTGTGTGTGTGTGTGTGTATGTGTGTGTGTGTGTGTGTGTGTGTGTGTGTGTGTGTGTGGGACTGTCTTACTCTAGAGTTCTCCATCTCTACCAGGACCCTCTTGTGCTGCTCCGCGATGGCCAGCGTGGCAGAGTGGACCCTCTGGTAGATCTGCTCTCCTTCTCGAGTCTGGAAAGTGTAGAGTCCCTCACCGCTGTCACACATCCTGGAACGCAAACACGTTCCACAAACTACTACATCCACAAACACACATATACAAACTGTATACGAAATATGGACATGGCAAAGCTAAGTAAGAAAGGTACAGTAGAAAGTTTTGATTGTCGGGGCTAAAGTTGAATTTGATCCTTAAACAAGGAACTTGATTCTTCCCCCTGTCTGCTAACGAAAGGCATCTCTGGAGATTTTGGGCCCATGAAAGATTCATGATATGCTATGTTTTACTTTTTTGCAGACCCTTGTCAGTAATGACCTCTTAGAATCAATGTAGGTTTCTATACCACTACGGTGCCCCTACTGCTAATAACATGCAGGCTTTGGCTGTGTAGGTTCAAATCCACCTAGAGCCACGTCCTTTACACATAGTTACAAATACTGAATCATACTCAGTCAGCTGACAGAAAGATATCAACAGGAAACCTGTATATTGCACAAATATTCAAGCACGTAAAATGACACGAACACAAATACTATACTCTTTAATACTCTTACACTGTAGAGCATTGAAGACTCCTTGCAGCATGCAAAACAGCGCATGAAGCACGTAAATAAAATTTTTAGAAAGAATGACACATAAGAAACACAGGATATAAATAACAGGAAATACATTACAATGTGAAAAGGGATTTTTCCAGTAAAGTCTATGTTATCCTGGGACTGGCCCACAGTGCAGGAGCCACGTGACCTGCTGTATCAGATCCTGCAGTACACTATATTACCATCTGGAGTCAGCATATCTACTTTTTCCTAGCACAAGCCACGCAAATCTTTTGTCCTTTGAGGGACGCCCTGCTGGAGCGATGAATTCTGTCTTCTTTTCATCACTGAGAATGAAAGGCTAAGGAGGAGATAAGACACGTGTGTCAGGGAACGACTTTCTCCTAATCTATTCGATCATCCTCTCTCTGGGCTTGGTGACTCAGGTTTGTGCAAATCACCTTCAGGGGGTGGGGGAGCAGGCAGCACAGCACTGTGCACACAGAGCACGCTCACTGCTCGCAACAAAATACCCATCATGCCCTTGTCCACCTTTACCCAAATGTCAATTTAGAGGGCTTTATCAGCCTAATCTTGGTATGTCGCTTCCTTGGTGCTTAGTGGAAAGTTGACCTTGAAATCCCGCCTTATTCAATTGATTTTTACTGATTGACTGCGAGACTGATCAATTAGCTGAATGGTACGTGTCATTCTCAGCTCCTTACCTGCCAGCCTCAAAGGTGAAGCGGGTGGCATCGCGACCATAGCGGCGAAGTGAGCAGAGGGGCCAGGTGACCAGCTTGGTGCGGGGGTTGTGAATGTCCCACAGGTAGATGTTCTCATGAGTGATCTGCATCAGGCACTCCCCATAGATGTCCAGGTTGGGACAGGGTAACAGGAAAACGTTGAACCGCTCTGCCACAAAATAAAAAGCACAAAACAACTGTCAGTTACACCTGTCAGTTAAGCAGCTGGCAGGCTTGTAGATTCAGCCTTCAGAGTGGCAGGTGCAGATGTCTGTTTGGTGGTTACAGATGCTGTTCCTGTGGGTTACCTGTATGCTCACACTGCACCCCAGCAGCTAAGAGGTCTGGCTCCCCCAGGCTGATATCATTGACACGGTTGCCCAGGCATTCTATTGAGAGTGTTTTGAACCAGTCCTCTGCCTCAAGCTCTGAGAGCAAAACAACAAGAAGATTTTGTGTTGACTCACATGCCATACACACCAAGCCCTGAATCTTCAACATAGTTCCTACATTTTGAAATTCTGCAGGGTAATTCTACTTTCCAACTGCTTTTCCAGATACTATAAGATCGTAAAAAAGACATCAAGTAAATACAGGAAATGGCTTGTAGCCCTGGCAGTGTAACCAGTGGGCTCAACACCTATGGAGTATACCTGAGTCACAGGTGAAAGTGCGGGTGGAGTCATCAGGGAGGACAACGGCCACTGCCTGTCTTTTGGTTTCTCGGGGGACCCTCGTCACAGCTTTCACTTCACTGATTTCCGTCACCTGGGTGGGGAGAGGCACAGAGACAGCAATTAATACAAGAGTGGAAAGACTCTGGAAAATCAGAATAGAAGTTATACCACCCCCTGGAAATCAGAGGGATGAAGGCAGAGGAGAACAACACAGAAAGTGAACACAAAAAATACACGTCTTCAGGTGAAAGATAAGGAGAAGGAGACATAGTGAAGAGGTCAGTTCAGAAAGTTCGTGGTAGGAACCTGTTCTCCTCTGGCCCATTTCAGGCAGACGGTACCTTGGGGCTAGCCTTGATGTAGGCCGACTTCTCGTCTGGGTACTTCTCCAGCCGCCGGGGTCCTTTACTAGAGGACTTCTTAAACACCAGCCAGCAGCGACGGTAGATCTGTAAGGTCCAAATTAAAGGTGTTTCATGGTTGTTTACATTCACCAGACAGGATGCTGTTTGCACACGGCCAGGACACAGCCATGCTCCTGCTCAGTCAAGGTGTTACTCACATGCAGTAGTCAACCATGATATCACTGATGACATGGCAATAAATTGTCACAAACACAGTCACAGACAATGAGGGTGTCAGTCACATGCACACTGGAATTGTCAGCCCAGTTACCCACTTAGTCATTCATACAGACAGCAATGAACCACAGTGTCATTCATATAGGTTACAGTCCAATGTATGAAGGTCTTATTTAGTTGCATCTTTAATTGCACAGAACACAATTTACTATGTGTTGTATAGTGAATAGAGAAGGTGGAAATAAACATAGCCCTACAGGAGTGACAGGAAAGCTATTTCTGCGAATACTCGCCGACATTCCACCGCTACGGTGACACGATGTTCTGAAGTCGTAGGGCCTTCTGATGAGGTCTCGCTCTGACATGCACTCATACAACCCCTCACCACCAGACCCCCCCGTTGCCACGGTAACCTAGGCCCCAGACTGCACCTGCTCAGGCAACGTCAAGAGAACATGTTGTCCCAGAATTCTCGCTTCAGATGCAATTCTCTCTCACATGCCATTCACACATGCACACACAAAAACAAGTACTTTCCACATACGCTTTATTCACTTAGCTAGAGAAATAACCACTTGGCCTTGCATACAAGTAAACACAGACAACAGAAAAAAACAGAACTACACATAGACAAATAATACAGCAAGATCAAACAACTTCATATTACAGTTATACTTTATAGAAGAATATTAACTGGACCTGCGCTGGACTCTTTCTGTCACCCTGATCCTTCCTTACAGATCTATATAAATTCCAAGGTTAACTGCTTGTGCTTAGACTGTGTACAACAGCAGGGTAAAAGAACTGTGGCTCCCCCCTTTTATCTGACTGGGTTGGGCTGTTGTGAGGCAGAACAAGTAGAGTGGATGGGGGGGAGGGGGTTGGAGGGATAAGTGTTACCTACCTGTTTTTTTAAGTGTGATTAATGTATTATGTGGTAGCATAGATGAATATCTAAATCTGTAGATGCTGATTGGTTGTTAATAAACTTACCATGGTGGGCAAAATGTACAAGAACTGTACTGAGAACAAGCAAGAAGACTGAAGAAAAATTTGTGCTAAATGTTAATCTTCCTGCCACCAGTGGTAAGCTTGACCATTTTCCAACAGTACTCTGTAAACACTCTAAAAATTTTTCTAATAAAACCCTTTTCCAAATAGTTAATCACCTCACATTATTTTAATTCTAATTACTGAATGTAATACTTCACATTCTTTAAAAATTTATAAAATAATTTTCTTATTCATGTCATTTTCGGTATTCTGCTAAATTTCTTATTGTAATCAAATGTCTTCTTAATGATCACTTACACCTTATACACAGTTGAAGACTTCCTGAGACAGTTTCAACACTGTATTGAAACTGCCACACTCCTGGGATGTGATTGTGTAACATTTTGATTACAAGTTCCTTAACAGCTATAATATCACCCATACTGTGCCTCATCTTCTCCTTCTAAGGAGAATAACAGTGTTACAGTGTAACAGTGTCCCCTCTTGCATTATTTATGTGTTAAGTGCACATCCTTCCTGTTTGACACCTTTATACCTACCATTATAACAACCTGCACTTTCTACACAGGAATACTGTACCTGTCCCACGACTAACTGCATCCAAGATCCATACCAAAACAAAAATATTTATACGTATAGCACGTCTTGTTGAATTGGCAGGGTTAACTGGCTTTCTAGAGGTGCAGTTCTTCATATTTTTCCTTTTTCTAGAAATGTCTGACTGAGGAGGGGAGTGAAAACATAGTGTAAGTAAGCGCAGAGCATGTACCAAAAGGATGGTGGGGCAATGATTGGAGAGGGCGTGTGGAGAATGCTATTTATCACTGTCTGTACTTCATCATGTAGCTAATGCCTTTTTAATGAGCAGCAATAACACCCACAGCAAATGAATGTGCTTGTGCTTTTAGTACAATTTCACAGTTTAAACCTCCATGCAGCATCTTGCCTTTATGCTATTAATGACTGTCATCGTGCTGTCGGTAGCCACACTTAAAGCCATTTGTGCGAAGGCATAAAACAAGCGCAAGTGCAGAGCCGTCCTGCACTTCAGACATGATCAATGAGCTTTTCTCGCTGAGCACAGTAAGCAAATAAATGTCGAATGTTGCCGCCCAGGAAAGGGGGCTCGTTTACAGCAAACTCAGCGCTTTTCCATGGCGAGTCTTCAGCTGGGAACATTTGAGTGGAGTGAACGTTCTTCCATCGTTGTTTCGGTATTACCTAATAGGTGTTGTGTGTGAAATGCCGTTCGATTACACATATTGTGACGTGGGAACGTGACGGTTGGGTAGACGTTCAGCTACTGCCGTGGTCCATTGAAAACGCAACCAGTGAAACCATAAGGCTGATTTCTTTTCAGAATCTTTTACATTCACCACACCTATATACCCTCTTTCTCCGCCTCATGTTCCTGGGATGCAAAGCCATGTTTTTAGACAGAACTAATACCAATTATGTTAAAGAAAGTGACTCAAACTCTTGTGACATTGCAAGTTATTCTGTTGACCAACAATTTACAATAGTTTAAATGCGCAATACAATATACAGGTATACCTATGCAAAAATCGCCAAAGCTAAAAAGGTATGTGCCATAACAAGTGCTGAAGTATGCAGAGGAAGACCCATGAACAGACTTCACCACTGATTAATTTTCTTTCCAAAGAATGAGGACACACCTGCGCCCCCTACTGGCCTCTGCTTTAAGTGTGGACACCCTATGCTTCAGCCTGCATTTATTGCCTTTCAGGCTACCACGTACAGATGTAAGCTGCTGAACCCCTGTCAGCCTTGGTTAAAGAGAAGTGTTAATGCATGCAAACCTGTAGCTTCTATAATATGCACACATACCCTTCAACACATACAACACAATCAAATACACATGAACGTGTGTATTGATGCAACGCATTCACACACACAGTACCATTAAAAGAGTCACACCTGCCCCTTCGTTGCCTAATCAGAGGCTATACTGTTTAATCAGGGCCCCCCTGCCTGCCCCCCTGCTTTGAGACTGCACATTCAAATGAAACTAATTAATTCCATTAAATTGCATGTCTTCTTTTCTTTGCTGAGACCCATTACACTGTATTAGATGTCACACTGAGTCTGTCTTTGTCTTCAGCCCTCTCCAAGGACAGCCTGTAACATTTGCCCACCGCATTCCAAATTGGCCTGTAACGAAGGCTGCTGCCTGCAGCTCTGCAAACAAGCTCCCAGGCTGACGCGCCGCAGATAAATAGCAGATCGATATTGTTCACACCATTCAGAGACCTGTGGTTTGGGTGGTGTACAGACTGACAGATAGCAGGAGAACAGGAATGGAGAGAAATACACATTCATAGTCAGAACAGTCAGGAGGACAGACAGAGCACAGGCGGGATCACACAGTCAAAACAACAGGCAGGAGCACAGTCAGGAGAACAGTTAGGGAGGAACATTAAGGAGCACAGTCAGGAGAACAGATAGGAGAATAGACGAGAGCACAGGCAGGAGCACAGTAAGAGAAACAGGCAGGAGCACAGTCAGGAGAACAGTTAGAGGGGAACATTAAGGAGCACAGTCAGGAGAACAGATAGG